>NDGN011541517.1:4196-15906 GCA_002564285.1 Tympanoctomys barrerae | reverse complement strand
CAGGTCCTCCATCCCGCGGGCACAGACTTTGCCGCTTCCACCACTGCCCCGGGGCCTTCCCAGCGCAGATCCGTGAAGCGGGCCTGCGTGCGACATTGTGGTGGGCTCTATCTAGGTCTTCAGCTGGACTCATGCAGGACACTGCTGTGGGATCCAGACCTTTAGCTGGATTCCTTGGTCTTTAATGTATGAACAGACTTCTCACCTCTCTTTGTATATGTCTCCTCGCATGACTATTACAAGATCTTATAATTAATTGTCCTGTTTCCCATTGTAAAACCCCAAATGATAACAGTTTATGTCTCAAAACTCTCTCTCTCTTTTTCCTTAAATTACAGTTTTCATTGTCTCCCTTTTACCTATCTTTATGTCTCCTGTCCCACTGCACAGGGACTCCCACCCCCCTCCCTGGCTCTGCACAGGGGACACAAGGTCTTATTCTCAGAAAGTCAGGCCCCAGGGGAGGATCTCCCCGGGGGGTCAGATGGGGGCCTGCCCTAGGTCTCCTCACAGCAGCAGGCGGTGCGCGGGGTGAGGATGGGGGAGCAGACCTGCCCCTCAGCTCGCCACCATGTTCAGCAGAGCAACCTGTGGGCCACACTGCACTGAGGACACTGCGGACTAGGAGGACAGCCTGGCCCTGGCCTCCCTCCCGAGGGGGCCTTCATCGCCACGCCCCGAGGAAAGGCATTTTCCTTTTGAGACTTGCTCTTGGGAAGCAGACAGCACATCCGACAAAGAGGACAAAAAAACCCATCTGTTCAATTTGCCAAAAAAGAAAAGCCGCGTTTGTCTGCTGTCACCTCGGGAGGCTGAGGGTTTGTACCTCGAATAAGCGAACCGATCCACAGCTAATGCGACAGGTGCACAGTGACCACTCTGGTGGCTTGTGGCTGACATGGCCCTCCCTTAGTGCTGGGGGATGTGAGGGTGGCCCTGGGCTCTGCACACTGCACAGAGGGCCAGGTGGGGAGGGGACCAGCAGCCACAGACCCCCCTCACGCCCTTGCCAGCCCCGAGCTGCCTGGCACCTTCCGGATCTGAGCTCAGGTCAGCGTAAGGAGCGGCTCCGATTCCTTCCCCCCTCCCGCCCCCGACCTTCTGAGCTTCTTAGGGGAAGCTGGAGATTGGGCCAGGGCAGCTCCAGGGATCTGGAGTGTCGGCAGCCAGGAGTCGGTGGCTTAGGAAGATTAAATAGGAAGAACGTCTCCATTTTCTAGTAACTTAATTTGAGTTCCAAAAATGAAACTTGAAGTGGTTCTTCTCTGTCCCTTTCCCTGGGTTCCAGTGCCTGTTCAAGGTGACAGAGCATGATGCGCCCAGAAGCTGTAAGGGGTATAAAGAAAGAATGCTTGTCTTTTACGCCTATTTTGTGTTGGGCGGGGGCGCTGACCTCGGCTCTGTGGAGACCGGGGAATTTTGGCCCCTGGCTGATCCAGGGGGTCAAGGGAGCTGTAATTTTATTTTTTTATGATTGTAGGATTTGTTGATGAGCTGCAGATAAGGAGGGAGTTTGGTCCTTGGCCCGGGCCACCTTGGGTGGTTTAACAGCTATTAAACAAATTTGACTGAGAGTAATTATGCAAAGCCTAAAAGGTAAGGCTCTGAGAAGCCCTGCTAACTGCTATTGATCTTTGGGACCAAATGAACACAGACGGACTTTTTATTTCGTTCATTGGAAGATGGAGATCAGAATTAGCGCCACACAGCATCAAAAGCCAGAGATCACTTCAAATAGTAAACAGAAGGCCGAGCTGGGGCCAGCAGGAGCCCAACAAGGTGGGTACGCAATAATGGGGGGGAGCCTATGTTTAGGGGCTGATTTGGTTTTTGAAGAAACAACGTGACTTTTTTAGCTCAGCAGGTTGGTTGGTTTTGTTTTGTTGAAAAGAAACTCGAGGACATCGCCGGCTCACAGGTTTATGATGTCTGTCTTTTAGGTTTTGGATGTCTCAGCTGGCTCAGGTTTTATCCTGGAGAGGTGAATCTAATAAGAATTGGGAGCCAGCGCCCGTGGGACCAGGAAAACAGGCATCCTGGAGATAAGGCCGGAGGGCCGGCCAGTGTCTCCTGGGATCTGTTCAAGGAGGTGCCTCGCTTTGTCACTGGGGCAGATGGCCCCAATGCTCCCATCGGCGCTCCAGAAATCCCGTACAGGGTGATGGCATCAATGGTTTCCATATAAGAAAAATCGGGGCTGGGGAGCTGGCTCAGTGGAATAAGCGCTTCCCTGGCAAGCATAAGGGCCTGAGTTCAATCCTCGGTTCCACAAAGAAAAATCACTCCTGACCCATTAGATGTTGGATGTGCCGAGGAGCGAAGCCCTGAACAAGCTAGGAGAGGTTTGTTGGGAGTAAGGAGGAGAAGGGCTCTGGGTGTCCGCGTCGGATCTGGATGGGTGCTGCCAACGCCCTTTCTCGAGCTAGACATCCCAACCTGGGCTCAGCTACAATCAGCCTGTAGAATCAAAAGCATGGCCCCTTAGTCAGTGCGGGTCCATTACAGAAATGAGCCACAGGAGGCTACAGGCAAAGAGCAGAGAGACTTGGGGAGCGAGGGCGGGATGCGGCCAGCGGTTCCCGTCACCCACCTCTGAGTCTGGTGCCTGCTGGGTCCGCTGGAGGTGGTGCCAGTCACAGGAGAATCTCAGGTTTCTGTCTGTCTCTAGGGAGGCCTGCAGGCTACTGAGGAGTGGCTCTCCACTCCATCGTAAGGCCTGGTTCTCTCCAGACTCCTCAGGGCCACAGTTCTGATGTCTCGATTTCTCGCTGACTTCCCTGAAGGCTCAGTCCCTCTCAGACTGTATATTAATTTCTACCTAACTCAGCTGCCTGTAACAGCTTGACTGTTGGTTAAATGAGCGTGTTTGCCTGGGGGCTGCATGGCGCCAGCAATCTGGGCCCAAAGATGTATTAATGATGGGTGTTAGCCCCATCTCAGTTTTTCTCTTAAGGAAATACTGTCTTTATGAGGATATAGAATTGGGTCTTTTAACTGAATGGCTACTGGGGTGGCCTTGACGGACACCGGGCCACCATCATTCCACGCTTGGGGATCAGCTCCCAGCAGACAGCCAGGGGCCAGGCTGGCTGGGTCTCTCTCTACTTGGACATAGGTTACCAGAGGTCTCGGTGACAGTGCCCACGTGCCAGGAAAGTGCACTTTGGTGTGACCAGGAAGGCAGCTTAGAAAAGGAAATTTCTCAACCAGGAGTTTAGAATGGAGGGGGAAAGAAAACGGGCCAGTTGGCTCTGGAAGGCCCACGCCACTGAGGATGCCTAACCGTGCGCCCCAGTCAGAGGTTAGCATGGAGCGAGCTGCCCCAATACCGAGAAGGCCACGAGCTGTACTCAGGGTGGCACAGGCTCCTGCGGTGAGGGGGCACTTCTCAACAGGGCACACACGGGCCTCCTCGGCTTCGGCACCAACATCCGGGCATCTCTTCATGCCACAGTGGCGCATGGCTTTGTCCCCGTGGGAATGAAGGTGGCCTCTTCTGATGGCAAGGGCCTTTGTGTGTTCAGGCAGCTGGCCAGGACCCGGCGGCTGTCAAGGGCAGTCTTTGTCCAGTGCCCCGACTGTGCCTGAAGCTCTCAGATTCTTCTCTGTCACTCTGGCTTTCGGGCTGAGCCTTGTCTGCTGGGGCCAGTGGGGCTTCAGTTTGCCCTTTAAAAAAACTCTCATTTGTTTTTTATTTTGTCCCAGTTGTTGAAGGCCACATACACTGCGGCGGTCAGCTGACTTCTGCAGCTCTGTGGGCCACAGTGAGCTTTTTCTTTTAATATTTGGGGTAGACCGGCTAGCAACATATTTTTTCAGGGCAACTTGGCCCTTTTTAGACTCCAGGTTACATGAGGGTACTCACAGAGTACCTCTGTAAGCCAGTGGTAGAGAGAGCTGGATTTTATCAGTCTTGACCTCGTCGTGGCTGATAGGCCAGGGCGTGCCTCTGCGCATCTTCCAAGGTGGCCTGGAGGTCCAACCTCCGCTTGGTTTTTTGTACCTCTGGGGTTATAATTTTATCAGAGCTCTTTATGAGATCCAAGTAATACATCAGTTGGCTTGATGACTGACCTCCAGATCAAAAGCCAGGGTACGGAATCTGCCAGGAAACACTTTAGGGTCCTCAGAAAATCAATCCAGTTTACTATCATATTGCTGAATGTCCATGACTGAAAGAGACCTCAACTCGGAGGGTGCCATCAGCGCCTTCTGCCTTAGAGGGGCAGAACGGTGACAGGCTTGGATACTGAGCTTCCTGGGTGTGGGGCCATACGGTGGACGACCCAGGCCTGCGTGGGCCCAGGAGGCTGTCTTTGTCTCCCAGGGGTGCTTGCTGTGCAGGCTGCTAAGGAGGGAGTCTGGGGAGGTAGTGGCCGAGGAGGCTCTAGCGGCATCTGCTCCTGAGGCTCTCCTGGCTTAGGGCAAGGGCAGGCTCTTGGTAGAGGCCTGTAAAGGCTTGGACACAAGGTAAAGGGACCATTTTTCCACATCTTTTTTTTGGGGGGGGGATCTTTTTGAGAGAGGGTCTTGCTAAGCAGTTCTGGCTGGCCTTGAGCTGACTTTGTAGCTCACGCTGATTTGAACTCACAATGATCCTCCTGCCTCAGGCTCCTGAGTGCTGGGATTACAGGTGTAGGCCGCGGTAGCCAGTGTGACCCACCTCACCTAAGTGGGGAGTCATACGAGCACTGTTCCCATTCATCAGGTGGTGAAGGCGCTAGTGCCCCTCATGACCCGGTCACCCCCAAAACCCCACCTTCTTCTAGCCCTCACCGTGGGAGTCTTGCCATGCATTCAAGGGTCACAACATTCAGCTTTTAGCAGGAAAAAGGACCAAATAGCATCTCACTAGGCTTTATTACAGAAATTAGGAGGAAATCTTATAAGAGGCAACTTTGCCTCTGCAGTCTGACGCCAGTAAGTAGAAAGAGAAAGGTAAAGAGAAAAGCCAGACTGGGGAAGACGCCAGGTAACACAGTGAACCTAAGAACTTAGGAAGAGTCCGCAGGCGGAGGGGCATGTCCAGGAGCGGAGGAACGTGGGGGCTGGGAAGCCAGCCCCTGCGCCAGCCCTGATGAACCGCGCAGGAGATGAGAGGCAGCCGCTCCAGGGCTCTTAGCTAATATGTGAAAGGCGTCCGTGCCTACACGCACATGTGCACGTGTGCACGCTCACTTCAGCGTCATTCGCCTACAGGCACACACACCTCCCTTGCTCAATTTCTAACTTTAAGCTGCCCTTCCTGGAGCCTCTCCCCCACTTACCTGGGACCAAAGTAGGGGAGATAACTGGCCAGGAAGGATGTAGACAGAGGGGCTTAGGCTAGCATCAGGGAGCCAGTCGGGCAGGGACCGCTCTCGGCGCTCGGGGGGTTGGGAGGGATCACCCGTCCTGGGCAAAAAGCCATGCACAGAATCCCAGCCATGAACGCGCGTCTCCTCTCTGAAGACACGTGTCCACGTCTGATGCCCTTGCTCCCCTGGAATAGCTGTCTATCTTCCTTTTTCATTCTTCTCCAAATAAAGCCTCTCTGTTTATTTTAAACTCTGCCTCTTTAATTCATTATTGAAGCTGAGGGTTTAGGATTCCAGCAGCTTCGTGTTTCCTACAAGGAGCTACTCACGCGGCCCACCCTGCCACAACAAATTTGCTGTGGGAAGCTTCTCTGGCATTGAGGAGCATGTCTCCTGGGACCCCTGGTCTCCCCATTCCCTGAACCCCTAGCAACCAGTACCGTCCTGGGCCCTGACCCCGCCCCATTCCCTAGTCCCCTGGGGCTGTTCCTGGAGGGAAATGGAGCCCAGGCCTCCTGGGCCTGGTTGGGGCCCTGGACTCCTTCTCTTGAGCCTTTCTTCTCCCACGTTCCCCAGGGGATCCCAAGCCGACCACGTGTGAACTGAGGCGGCACCGCATGGCTGATGCCCACAGCGGGGAGGCCGGAGCTCTGTGGGGCAGGAAGATGTGTGTCTCCTCTCTGAAGACACAGAGTCTGGTTATTGTAGGCGGTGGAGTTAGAAAAAAAATTGTAGGCAGCCAGACAGTGCTGGGCCCTGGAGGAGCCAGGAGCGAAGACAAAGTGCCTTGCAACTGTGGAGAGATAGACCTTCCTGCTTAGGCCAGGCCTCACACAGAAGATGAAGCACACCTCCCTGGGGATGGGCCTCGGGGGGTGACATCCTAAGTAGGTATCAGTCACCTTGAAACAGCCAGGAAGAGCCATCAACTCAACCCCTTCCAGGAAAAACCCGTTCTGTATTGCTGCCTGCTTCCCGTTTGATCCCGATTTAATTAATTTTACCTGAGCAATTACATCCCTAATCTCATCAGCTGACCTGGTTTAGTCCCCCCTCATGGCCACCTTGTAAGTGAATTCCCACATTTCCCACCTCGCACCCACCTCACCTCACGGTTTTTTTGTTTGTGTTTTGGGGAGAGGGCCTCACTATGTAGTTCAGGCTGGCCTGGAGCTCACTTTGCAGCCCAGGCTGGTCTCGAACTTGCGACAATCCTCCCGCCTCAGACTCCCAGTGCTAGGGTTACAGGCGTGTGCCACTAGGCCCCAGCCTACCTTGGGTTTTGCTCTATAAAAATCCCTAGAAAAAGCAGGCTCCTGAGCAACCCACTTGGGTCCCCTGCTGGCCCGCTCTTGGACAGAAGCTTGCTTTCCCCCAGTAAATATATCCTGCTCTTGACCTCTATTCCTAAAATTCATTCCTCAACTTTAGAGAACACACAGACTTGCCCCAGGTAATGCTCAGTTTGGGAGCTTCTTTGTCCTGTATCACGATGAGCAGAGAAACAGGCCACAGGAGTTAGCCCGGGACCTGGCAGAGCGAACAGCCAAGGGCGAGTGTGAGTCAGACCAGCGGGACCCACTGGCTGGGCCAAGCAGCGGGGAGACCGTGTTCGTTCCCTTCCAGTTACGTCCAGGCGAGGGCTGGAGCATCTCTTCTGGCAGTAGGACAAGCTGGCGTTGCGGGTGACCCGCATCACTGGGGCTTGCTCCACCACACGGGCCAAAGCTGCCACCCCACCTGGGCCTCGGCCTCTCAGGACTCCTCCCAGGGGCCGGGCAGGGGGCTCGTGTGCCTACCTTTTGTACCTTTTATTTTTCCCCAGAGAATAGATTGTGTTGAGGGAAATGTGGGTAATTGTGTGTAAAATTTTCCTAAAAATAGCACATAGGTGCTAGGCCAGAGCCTGCCTCTTCCTACACTTTCTAGATGAAGAAGAGAGAGATTGCTCCTCACAGTCTGGCCTGGACCGGGCCAGGCTCCTTCTGCCCCCTCATCCAACCCCACCATGGCCGGCCTAGACTTGGGGATGGGGATTTGCGCTTGGGTCAGATTCCAAGACCACAGTCGTGCCCCACCCCAGGCCCCGTCCAGCGCCCAGGAGGAAGCCGCTGTGGCAAACTGTTCCTGACAGGCTTAATGCTCTGTGCATTTCAGGTAGCAGGTTCTTTGAGTTACTTAAACTATGATCATCTTTATGGCCCATAAACACTATTTATGACTCTCAGCTTGTTGAATAGCCAGGAGCCCTGGGAGCAAATCAGGCAGGTTCCATCTCCAGGAGACTCAGCCTGGCACCCTCAAGGCTCTGTCTATGACAGACAGGTGGGCACCGGGAGGGGTGAGGGGCAGAGCCCAGAGGGCAAGGCTCCTCCCCTTAGGTCTGGAAGCACCTACTTCTGCCACCCTGACCATGGGCCTTGCAGTCCAGGGTTTGTTGTGGTCAGTGGCGGCGGCATGGCTGGCGGTCAGTACCCCCGAGACCTGAAGTCCCCACATGAACCTCAGTTAGCACAGACCCAAGTGGCCAAGGCTGATGCACAAGGACACACGCAAAAGGCAAGACGCGCAGGGCCTCTGAGGCCACCGCCCAGGGGCGTGTGAGGCCAGCCCATCCCTGGGCTGGCATAGCTGACAAAGCTCCCCTCCTCTCCAGGTGTTTCTGACCCGTCGCAGAAAGCCTGGTCACCAGAGCCTAGGGGGCTGGCTGGAAACTTCCACCTCTTGATCAGCCCTGCTGGGCCAGGGTGGCATCGGAGTGACTGCAGGAGTGAGAACCCCAGAGTGCGCCCTTCGCGTGGGCTGTGAGCTCAGCGATGTCACCACAACACAGCGTTCAGGTTGTCACCTCAAAACAGGGCAGATAGCTGCCCTACAAACACCCCAGCAGGTGGCGCTGCTGAGCTGCCCCCTCTTTGCACCCTGGGGGTGGGTGTGTGTGTGTGTGTGTGTGTGTGTGGCATCCGCCCTCAGGTGCCACCCATTGTCCCACTGCCCTTTGTTTATGTTCCCAGGTTGCAGTTTTGAGTGTTGTGAAATTTCTTTTTTTTTAAGTTTATTTATTTTGTGTGTGTGTGTGTGTGTGTGTGTGTGTGTGTGTGTGTGTGTCCAGCTCAGCCCACCTAGGGGCGGGGCTGGCTGGCATGTGAGTGTTGTGAAATTTCTGCATCTGGAGACTATTTCTAAGCTCAGGCCTACCAAGCCACCCTCCTCCCACAGGATGAGCGGGGTCCACAGGCCTTGCACAGCAGTTGCCTGCCACCTGGGGCCTGGGGGCTCGGCGCCTGAGTGGCAGCTGGTGCCCGAAGGCTGGATATTGAGCTCTGGCCTAAGACATCACTCTACTGTCTACGACCCGGACCTCAGAAGGGGCACGGAGGAGGGACTCTGCAGCTCAGTTCCCGGTGACATGGAGAGGATCTTGCCTGGCTTCCCAGCTGGATGGGGAAGAACACCCAGGTAGTGGCGGGGCCCGTGGGGTCTGTGATGGGCTTGCAACGCAATGAACAAAGTCATGGCTCTTGGAAAAACCTCAGTTAACAACGCTCCTTAAATTCCCCTGAAAATGGACATGTGTAGTCCAAAGACGCCCCCACCTTACCAGCAAGCTACATCACAGAACCCAAGCGAGCTCCAGACGCTGGGCATCTTAGCCTCAGATGTGGCTGAGCTGCAGAGCTGGCGCGATCAGCTTGGATGTGTCAGGCTCCCTGTGCCCACCTGTCCCGCTCCTATCTCCAAAATTAACGAGCTGATGAGGAAGATCAGTGGCTTTGGGTCCCATCACTGATCACGTGGACACCTGCTGTCCCTCCTGGCCCAGCAGGGAGCTTTTGCTCATTTGTCACGCAGCCAGTCTCCTTGACTTGTCTGAGCACCTGACAATAGCGAGGAAGCGCTCCGACTTGATGGCTGGCGGAACAGCTGGCCCCCTCCACTAGTCAGGACGGACACCTGAGAAACGTGCGCTGGTCTCCACCCCAGCTCCCCATTTCCTGACCAGCGGGGCTCCCGGAGAACCTTTGGCTCTGACGTTTGGTCTGTGACCCCAATTCCCAACACAAGAGCTCTGATGACCTCTGTGATTGGCTGGGTGTCGTGGGTACCTTTGGTTCTGATGACATAACTCCTGGTGGGCTCCAGATACCTCAGGATGGGGCTGGTTGCCAGGGAAACAAGTGTGTGATTGGAGTGCTAGAAACTTCAGCCCTGCCCCCACCTCCAGGGAGGAAGCGGGGCTGGAGCCTGAGTTGATCACAATGCCAGCAGCAGCATCTGTCCTGCCTAAGGGCCGGCGATATAGCTCAGTGGAATACGTGCTTGCTTTGGTAAGTGCAAGGGCCAGAGTTCAATCCCTGGAACCGCACGCCTAGCCAGCCCCACCTCCAGGCGTACTGAGCTGGTGATGGGGTCTGGGCGTGGTGGTGTTCACCTTTAATCCCAGCACTAGGGAGGCAGAAACCAGGAAGATCACTACTGAGTCCAAGCTGAGTAGTGAGACGCTGCACAAAAAAGAAAAGAGTCTGCCCTGCCTATTTCATGTAGCCTCTGAAAACCCAAAGGACTGGACTTGGATGAGCATATGGGTTGGTGACATACCATTTGGGGCAGGGAAAGGTACCCCAACTCCTCCTCAGGGACAGTGGCACCCCAGCCCACACACCTCTGCATCTCTCCATCTGGCTGGTCATCTGCAATATCTATTGATAGGCCAGCACATTTAACCTTTCTCAGTCCTCTGAGCAGCTCTAGCAGATTAACTGGCCTGGGAGGCACTCACAGGAACCCTAACTTGTAACCGGTTGCTCAGAAGTGAAGGTGACAGTTTACTCTCCAGGTAGCTGAAGCGACGCAGATGCATGGGGGCACCTGCAGCTGGTGACTCTGTGCTCAGATTGGGTAGACAGCATGGAGGTGGACCTGACTGGAGGCCACCGGCTGGCGTAGGCTGTGGAATTAATTAGTGAGTGGCGGGAGACACACATTTGTTATCACAAGTGCTTTGATATAAGGTAAATGGATTTGCATTCCCTGAAGTTGAAGAATAAATTCTAAGGAAGAATAAAGGTTAACATTAGGAAAATTTATTGGAGAAAAGGAATAAGGAACAGGAATGGCCCAAGAGAGGGAGCCGAATAGGTTGCTAATGAGTCCTCTTCTCAAAGGTATTTTTACAGAGCAAAATGATGAGGCAGGTGCAACATGGGCCAACGTGCTGAGCAACCAATAAGACTGCAGGGATGTTCACTTAGAGAATAGTGACCCAGTGGTAGCAAGGGCATATGGATGACATCATCAGCCTCGCCTGGTAATCTATAGTGTTGTCTTAGTGGGCGGCAGAGGATGGCCCTCGGCCTAATGAGATAATGGGAAGTCAGCCACGCCTGCAGCCCAGCTGTGCTGGGTCGGCAGCTGAGCTCTCACAGGCTGCCTGGGAGCCCGAGGAGCCAGCCGCGGCCCCGAGCTGGGACCGCTCTCTGACCCTGAGCGTGTTTACACTCCAGGCCTCCCTGGGGTCAGGCTGAGGAGGGACTTCACTAGCATTCACACCCTGGCTGCCCACGGTCCTGTCCTCAAGAAGTGACTTAGCAATCCACCTGCTTGTGGGCCACTTGGGGAGCCGGAGCTGGGGCAGTGGCTCTGGGAGGCCCACGAAGGTTCCCGTGAGCCTGGATCAAGACATCTGAGAAGCCCGAAGACTTGAGGGCTCCAGCCCAGTGCAGAAGGCCCGATGTTCCGGCCAGCGGCCAGCTTTCAGAGCTCTTTCCGTGGGCTTCGGCCATGAGCCCGGCCAGAGCGCAGGACAGCAGGGCTCCCTTCCACCTCCGCAGATGCGGGTTGGCCAGGAAGCACTGCGGAGCTGAGGACCAACGGGGCCCACAGGCCCGGGGTCGTGGCGTGTCACCCTGGGGAGCAGCTGGCGCCACCTTAGGGCCACGCCGGCTGTGCGCCCTCAGGACCTCTCAGCACAGCAGAGTGGCTCTACAGTCTGGTTTTTAAAAATACCACCACTGGCGGAGAAAGGGAACATTAGCGCATTTGAGGAAAATGTGTTCTCTTATAAATGAGCAGTTCGAACGAAATCAGATTAGCACGCCCTGCAGCTCACAGCTCCGCTCTCCCACGCAGACACAGAGTCTTGCCCGTGGGACTCGGACACCATGACTGTCACCGTGGTGGGCATTTGAGGACTTCCATGGGGATCTTCACTGCGCCGTTCCATCCCTCCCGCCTGTACACACGAACACATATGCACACTCACACATTGTGTGTTATATACACACCACTGAACACACTGTGTGGCTCAGAGAAATGATGCATGATTTTCTTTTTCTTTTCTTTTTTTTATTTTTATTTATTTGTGTGTGTGTGTATGTGTGTGTGTGTGTGTGGCCAGCTCAGCCCACCAGGGG
>NDGN011541513.1:886-18942 GCA_002564285.1 Tympanoctomys barrerae | reverse complement strand
AATATTGACACAAATCCTTAATTTTAACCTTTACTCCTCATGCCTTTAATGCTTTGCTCAAACCTTTTATATCTCATGTTTACTTAATGCCTGTCCCATTGCCGAAGGGAAGGGAAAGGGGGTGCCATCCACTTACTGAGGTTTAGACGTCGCAGCAGGCAACTGCGGCGTGGGCCTCTTTTACTTTCTCTCTTGCCGGCTCTCTTGGATGGTTCCATCGCTGAATCTTCCGTACCAGGTGCCCCACGTTGGGCGCCACTTGTCCTGAACCAGCCGGTCAGTCAACGAAGGTCACTTGGGAGAGGAGCGCGAAATTGAGAAAGGGACAAAGGACAGGAGACGTGAGAAGTGGAGACAAGACAGGATTCTGATCCCATCTCATTTATTTAGGGGAGGTGTTGGGTATATATAGTGGAGGCATAGGGAAATGACGTCGATGGGTAAAAGGCGCGAGTAACTAGGCAACCAGGCTATGTCAGTAAGTTTCACCTCCGGGGCATAACAGGAGATTTATGGGAAATGGGCGGGGTAAGAAGAATTAGGAGCTTAGCTCAGCAGAGGTAGGGGAAGAGGAACCTGGAAACCCACTTGCAATAGGATTGGAAGCCTGGAGTTATTGAGCCTCCCACACTAGAGCTGTGACCCACAGCTGTACAAGCTTTTGTGCGGATATAGGAAGAGCTCCAGGATCTTTTTTGTGTGTGGCTGGCTGGTGCACATGTGGTGCTTGGGGTCAATCCTTGGTCCCTGCGCGCTTGCCTGAGTTTGCTTAAGCAGGGTTTTTGGACCACTAAGCTATTTCACCAGCCCTCCAGGATCTTTTATATAGTTAGAAAATGCTTCCTGCCCTTGTTCTGCTCACAGCAGTTGATGGGCAAGAACTGAAAAAATATATTTTTAAAGTAAAATAAAAGGGAAAAACAAGCCAAACAAGCTGAGGATGAGCAAGTGACATGCAACTCCAGGCCTCGGTCTTCTGTGGCTCTCGTAGCTGGCTCACAGCCAGGCCTGGTCTATCTTCACACTTTCTCCGTAATGCTATGTTCTGGGTGGGTCTTAGGATGGCATCACGTCAAGTAGCCCGAGTATACTTTCATGTAGCCTCCCTCGCCAAGCTTACTGCTTCTTAGTCTATTTATGTGGGCTCTTTTTGCTGCCTTTCTGTGCTCATTGCACTTTCTCTATTCTTTATTCTGCAGTCAGTGATACTCCTGTGTCCCTTCCTTGCAGGAAATGCTGCCCATCCCAGGATGCAGATTGTTGAGCTTCCGTGATCCTCAACTCCTGCATCTGTAAACACTCCATGTGCCTTCTGCCCGTGTGCGGGGCTTGAGCCAGTTCTGCCAAGGGCAGACTCTCCTGTGCACAACCTGCTCTTGCTTAGATGCCAGCTATAACATTCCACATTTTCACCCTCATAATCCTCCTGGTGTCCTGCGACTTCGCTTAGACTTTGGTCACACACATCACACACTCAAGGCCTTATGGGCACAGGGACTGTCCAGGCAGGTGTGTGTTCAGCACCTTAAAGAGCACCTGGGCACAGCTGACACCCTCCACATGCTTAGCGGATAAAGGACTCGTGTGCACTGTCTTCTCTTTGAGATGCATAGCAGAGATGGGGAAATGAAGAAGTGCGTTGGAAAGTCTCAGCTCTTTTTCCCATATCCATCTCTGTTAACAGACTGTTCCTTGAATTATTAAGCAGTATGTAGATAGCATGGTATTTACATAAATTCTGGCACCAGACTGACTCAAATTCAAATTTTGCTACTTGTAGCAGATCGTAAGCAAAGAGGCCATGTCTGTTTCCTGAGGCCCAAGCGGAAGCTTTCATGACGGGGCCGATTCGGTCAGGGTAGGCTAGAGGCGCCAGAGTGTGCAGGTGAAGTGTGCTGCCCTGCTGGCTCAATGTCCAGCTGCCACCGTCACGTTCAATGCACAGAAAGACCAAGGTCTGCTGCACCGGCATACACCAGGAGGCTGTCTACGGCTTAGGGCAGGGCTGGAGAACAACAGCCTGCTGCGGCACGTGTGCCACGGGGCCTGCCCCCACTGGCTTAAGATCTGCACTGTGCTGCATGACAACACAAATCTGACTCCAGAAGCCCTGGAGATCACGCTTCTGGACCCCCAGGAAGGGCATGTCATTGCCACCTGGCCCTATAAGGCGTCTGCCCCGTCACTGCTAAAGCCGGGACAGGGCTGAGGTCGGAGTCCTCTCTGGGACTCTGCTCTCTGCAACCATGCCTTTCTTCCCCTGGCTCCCGCTTTGCTCCTAGAACAACTAGTTCTGAGTCCCCTCGCCACACTTGTGCATTACGTACCAACAGCTTCAACAGGTTGATTTTTCTTGTAAGATGCTCTGCATTCTCGAAGACCACTTCTGCCCCTGGAAAATGGCGAGTGTGATCTCCAAGAGAATCCACGCAGTCACCGGGCCATTCCAAACATGGCTGACACCCTGACGATGTTTCTCAGCGTGTGGGTGGAGCTGTCTGGCTCCTGGTCCCTCGACGTGGCTCTCCCTGCACACCAGCCAGCTGACACCACGCCTGGCTGCCATGGTGTATGCACAACTGGGGTTGGGCGCCGGGCCACGCTGGAGATGGTGGCGCTGCAGTGCTGGCCTCCCGGAGAGCAGGCAGGTGTAGGTTGGGGAAGGCCACCCTCCAGGATGCTTTTTCTGCTAGGAATACTACCGGATAGGCAATTAGAGCTTGCTTCAATTCACATAATAGAGTATCAGATAGCCATTAACATTTGAAGAGTGTTTATTGATATGGGAAAATGCTCACAATTGTTATAGAAAGCGGATACAAATCTGTAAATACAGCATAATCCCAATCTTGTAGTAAAATAAATTATATATGCATAGAAAAATACAAGGAAATACACTAAAATATCAACAGTGGTTCTCTCAGAGTGCTGGGATTTGGGGCAAACTGTTTTGTTTTCTGCATTTCCCAAGCTCTCTAGAGCGAACATGTTACTTGTACAAACTCAGGAGAAGTCGGTACAGCAATCCCGTCTGGGGCGGCAGCAAGCCCCCTGCAGTCCCGGGGGTTTGACATCACTTGTGCAGCCTCAGTCATCTCCTTTATAAAGGAGTACAGGTCACTGTCCACCCACCACCAGTGGCTGTTCCCCATCTGCTACCCCAAAGTCTCCTTTCAGGACACGTTCTTCCAGGCTTCACTTCCAAGGTCAGGAGGGCCATGGCAGAGGCCTGCCATGTGTGCTGGCCAGGGACCCTGGCTGCCCCACCATAGAGAGGGAGTCTGTCCCCTGGCCCGACCTAGCCCTAGACAGTCCAGGTCATCTTTTGAAACCTAGTGCTAATCTGGTAAGGTCTTTGCTCCCATTCATACCTCACGTGGCCTTGTCTTGCTGAAGTGGTGACTGCTTAAGAGGGCCAGAGGACAACCCCTCCCGGCCCACTGTCCCCTGCAACCCAAGGCCTGGGAGGTGAGCATGGCCCAGGTATGTGGTGGCAGGGGAGGGAAGGTGTGGGGTGGGGAGTCGCGCCTGCCAGAGGCTCCCCACCTCAGAATAAGACAAGGCCCTAGGACAGACACAGAGAGACCCACACGTCGCGAGCACGCCTTCTCTTTCCATGTGCCAAGTTAGGCCACTCCCAACATTCTTCCCCTGCCAATTTTTCTTTGTAAAAAGGAAAAAGGCAAATGAAACAGAACGCAAGTGGAATTGGCCTGCCCTGCCAGTTTGGAGGGTGGGCTTTCCTTAGATGTGCTTCTTTGTGTAAGCTCACACCCACACTAAGCCACATGACTGGAGAAACCATAAAAATGCTTCAGAAATGCATTTGTAGGATGAAATAAAAATGCCTATACATTTTTTCCTTGAAGTTTTTTCATTTATTTAAAATAATTAATGGCCAAGTTCCATTTTATTTGCTGTTAAAACATGGGTCATTCACAATCTGTCCCTCAATTATTTTGCATGAAAATCCTAAAATGTGTTTATCTTTCCCAGTCTTTTATTAAATATTTTTATCTTTTAATTAAGGGTTTAATTTATTTCTTTAAACAAGAAACTCAGTGTCATCATTATGAGACTTAGTTTATGGGCCAAATGAACACATATTCTCTGGGCCAGCTGCAGTCCTCCTTGTAAGGAGAGACCCTGACTTGCTATGCCTTGAAGAGTTTTTAAATTTTTATCCTGATATCTAGTTTTCAATAGAGCTTTTTTTTTGCTAGAAAACCAGATACTTTAGCATATTAAAAATGTACACAAATGTCAGCGAAGAGGCGAAGAGCAAGCTCCTTGAAGGCTCCGGCGGGCGCAGGCAGCAGGCACCGCCCTCGCTATCTCCTCGCAGCCTGAAGGCGTGAGGCGAGCTGCTCGCTGGGCTCGGGCTCACCAGAGCAGAAACTTGGGCACAGGAATTCTCACTGATCCGCCACATACTGCATCTACCCTGAAAGCTGTCATGGTGACCAGTGAGCTAACAAAGGACAAGGACTTCTGAAGAGCAGACTGTGAGCGGGTTATCCCTCAGCCCTGCGAAGAAACACACAGATGTCTACATTGAATCAACCCCAATGTTTTATTTAAAGTTTTAAAAGGCAGTGGTTAAGCACATTATCTATGTGTGTATATATATGTATGTATGTGTCCCTATGCACACGTACATACATACATACATACATATAAAAGGAAACCAACCCTTTTCAACTTCAGCCATTGATTTACTAGGCCCACTGTCTACTGTACGAGTACATTTCTACTTCTTCATATGACCAGTTCTAACAGTAAAAATAAACAGCCTTAATCAGTTTAATAGTAACTATTTGTGTTTCTTTTTTTAATAAATAAAGTTACCATTAAACTGATTGCATTTGGTAGAAAGGTAGCACACACACACGCGCACGCACACTCCTGCACACACACCTGCACACACACTGCCCCCAGTTTAAAACGCAGGACGGATGAACGACGTTTATGTACAAATAGGTGCTTTCCCAGTCCCACAACTCGGGGGTCTCTGCTCCCTCTGCGGGCGGAGGACGTGTGGCTCCAACAGGCCGGTGCTGCCTCAGGGCGCACACTCCCCGTGCTGGGGTCCAGATGGTGGTTTGGGTCTGTGGTCCTAGTGTTCAGGTGCGTCAGGGAATAAATAGGCACTTGAAGCTGCCTGGAACAAAGCCACCGTCCGAGACTCTCCACAGGGAGGGTGTGTCGAGAAACTGCAGCTCAGGGACACAGGAGCGCTTAGGGGAGACCGGCCTGAGTCTGGGGCTCTGCGCGCGTGTTTCTGAATGTATAAAACTGAAACGGGGAACGGGGCTGGCTCACAGAGCAGCTGCCTGGCTTCCGTTCCACCAGCCCGGCTTGGGCGCCCTGCTCAGCCCTTACCGACCAGCTCACCCTGCTCCCCGTACCTCGGGCAGCCGTGGACTTTCACAAGGGGCTGCTCACCCAGGCAAGCCGGGGAAGGGCATGGCCGCGTGTGCTGCTCAGAAGCTAGCAAAGAGAACTGCAGACTTGCCAGGGATGCCGTGGGATGGGGTCCTTGGCTGCACCCCACTGGAACAGAGAAAGCTGCTGCCTCCAGCCCCTGTAACGCTCCACCTGCAGCTCAGGACAAATGCCTCAAAATCGCAAAAACACAGGATCACCTCTTAAATATGCTGGAGTCTCAACGAGTAAACCAGTAAATGTGTTTCTAGCCAAAGCAGGGCATAAATGTTTTAGAGAAAGGATTCCCCTGGAGCTACAGAGAAAAGCTGCTGATAAAAGCGATATTGAGCGCAGAGCACACGAGCCGTCAGTCCGTGTCGGAGCTGGTCTCTTCAATGACAGAGTACTGGCTGAGTGCTTCCTCCAAAGGCGTTATTGTCCCATCAGGCTTTAGTCCCATTGGCTTAAGCAACTCTTCTCTGGAAAAAGATAAAAGAGAGAGAAGAAAAGGTATTCACCAGCATCACACACGCATCCCTCCCCCACCCACCCAAATCCACGTCCTTTTTAAAAGAAAAGTCTTTAAAAACAACAGTATTTTCTCTCAAGCTCTCTCTGTGTTTGTAATAGAAAGACAAAAAGGAGCATGGGCAGAAACAGAAGAGATAAAAGACTGCGTCCACGTGGGCCAACCTACTAAGCCAATTAAAAAGACGGAAAGGCAAGGTCTGAATGGGCCCAGGACGAGGCGCAGGCGCTCCTGCTTTGAGCGAGTCATTTCTCCGTCTTCTGGGGAGCCCTTCTGTTCTGGGGAGGCAGAAGCTGCCATCACTCACCACCTAGGCATGCGGTGCCAGCTGCCGCGCGCACAGCCCCATGTCGCTGTGACAGTGAGACTTTCCACTAGCGGGCCTTCCCCAACTTTCTTTTTGCTTTCTGACTCTTTCCTTCTTTTTCTGGTACAGAACACCATCACTTTTGTTTGTGGAAGTTTAATTATGGGATTGACAGCCATTTTAATCTCTTCAAAGCTCCCCACTGCCTCTTTGCCAGTAATCCAATTACATCTACTCCACAAGTTACAGCCCCATCTAAACATGATTAATTATTGAGTCAATCTGAAAGCATTAGGAAAGACTTCTTCCATCTTTCCATAGACTTTTATTTACTACATGGGATTATGGCCAAGGCACCTGTAGAGATGCTAACTCTGGTTTTCCTCCCACCACGTACAGAACAGCTGTGCATGGAGGAGGGCTGAAAACCGGCCCTCCAACTGCTGGAGGGGCTTCTCACAGAAATGGGCATCGTCCCTTGGAGACAGGATGGCAGCAGGCGCCCTCTCACTCCCCTTACTTCCTTTTCTGACTCCTTAGGCCAGCACAAGAAGGGGAGGCCACACAACTGGGTGACAGCGAGGCAGGCATTATCACCTGAGCAGGGTGATGCCTTCAGCAGCCTCCTCGGCTGGCCGCTCTGGGGAGCCCGAGCCTGCTGTCCCAGCGGGCAAAGGCTAGCTGGGAGAGTCCACACAGCTCGCTATGCTGGGCTCCCTGACGCTAGGAAGCAGCAAAGTTTCCTGACCCACAATGCGGGGGTCCAAGTCATAGTGCTTCCAACTGGTCAGGGCCTCAGAGATCATTTAGTCCAACCCCTTTCCAAGGAAGGAGACTGAGCGACTTACCCAAGGTCACTTCTAGTGGCACACACCCTGCGAGAATTCACTGCGCTGACTACACCGCAGGGCCTGTCTTGAGCTCATTTATGTAAAATCTACTCAGTAACTGCCTGACAGGGGCCATGTCAGAGATGGGAAGAAAGGAACACCAGTGTGCTGCTGCCCTTGGTGGGGGAGGGGACAGACCTATGGAGCACAGCTTGGAACGTGGAGAGGTAAATGCTGAAGAGAATTCTCAGTAGGGAACCGTGGCAGCCCCTGTGGGCACAGCATCAGCCGAATGCTGGGAGCGTGTCTAGCACCAGGCAAGGGGCGGTGCGGCTGAGTGGAGGTGGTGTGCGAAGGCCTCCGTGCAGGCCCACCATCTTGGGTGGGATGCAGGTTAACTGGATTGTGCTGGCCACCCCTTCCCACTTTTCCTGAAGATGGAAACGGCCAGCAGTTGGGAAATGAAGAGGGTCAGTGAAGGGGTGGCAGGAGAGCCACTGAGGTCTTAATGCCCCAGGGAGGAGCTGAGATTGTCTCCTATAAACAGTGTCTGATCACGTTTGTTTCCTCTGGCAGCAACGTGGCAGACAGACTGGAACAGGTGACAGAGATGAGTCATTAAGAGACCATTGTTTAATGTGTAGGAGGCCGCAGAGGGGGACTCTGGCTGTGCTTGTGGGAAGAAAAGGTGACACTGCAGAGGTGGATCTGGCTACCCACTCCAGGGGCAAAGGCTGAGGAAGCTACGTCTCCGTTCCTGTGGCGCCAGCTCCAGTGGAGGCGGCATTATCTTCTGGGGTCAGAACACAGAGATGGGGCAGATTTGCTGGGGAGACACTGGTAGCTCACAGGACACGAGAAGCTCAACTGCCTGGATGGCAGCCAGGCAGCGATGCCGAGCAGCACGCGATGCAACGCGTTTTCACTGAAGCTTCCCTCTGTGACTGATACGCACTGCAGAACTGCAATTTACACCAACGTCTTCTAACTGTGCTAAGGACTCTGTGGCACTGGCTTCTCTATCCTAGTACTGATGCACAAGGAGGAGGTATAATCTGTTGGGAATGAAGGAGGGTGGAGGGAGGAGGAAGCCCAAGGCCAAGGGCTTAGCGGGCTGAGGACAGGAGTGGGCAGGCAGGAGAGGAGCAGTGGCGCTGGCAGATGGCGCTAGTGGGCTCCACCAAGGAAAGGTGAGCTGTGGGGCCACACCCCGTCACGAGGGAGGGACACCACCATACCTCTTCGGTAACTGGGAGGGGCACCACCATACCTCTTCGGTAACTGGACGAAGACCCCAGTCTTGCTCGCTGATACGCAAGAGGGGCATCTTCAGATCAAGTCTATCAGCTACCCCTGCTCCCTAATCCAATTTACAATGGAGATCTTAAGAACTTTGCACAGTTCATAGCCAAACTATGGGGGTTCTATTACAAAATAATGGCCCCTGTACTGCTCTAACTCTCACTCGGGAACGTTAAGACTCAAGTCGTCATTGTTTTGTGTTCTGTCTCTCCCTCCATTTTAACAGAAACTCCTCATAAGACGTGTCTCTCGACTTTCTTTCCTACATGGCTCCATGCCTTGCTGGGCATGCTGCATTTCTAGGAGAGGCGTTGATGAAAACTGGCCTTGCATCTGTGCAAAGGGACTAAGGCAGCGTCGTGAGGGCGAGGAGAGGTGAGGGCGAGGAGAGAACAGAGCGGTCTGAGGTCTGGAAGTCGGCGGCCGCCCTGTGCTCTCTGCACGTCCGTCTGCACTTCCCCAGCAGGGAGGTGGGGTGCTCACAGTTCCATCTCTACCTGCCTACTCCCCAGTGCTGAGGTAACGGGTACAGTCATGGTGGTGGCAACAGCGTCAGTGCTCATGTAGGGCAAGGAGCCCTGTGAGCTGTCGAGGGCTCCAATACTCATCTGTATTGTGGTGTGTAAAAAGCACATCTAGTTTTCTGGAGTCACACCTGGGTTCTAACTCTGGACTCATCACTCACTAACTGTAATACTCTCACCTCCCTTAATTTTGATTTCCTTACATGGAGAATTAGGATCTGGACACCCACACTTTACTAAGTCACCACAGAGACAAAAGCCACTACATGCACAGTGTGCGGGGTGATGGTTGGGACAGAGCTGGCATCCATTAGTGTCACTCCTGTTCTAGGTGCTTACAGTTTCCCATGGAGTAAGTAGGGGAGGGGGGAAGAATATGCAGAGTCACATAATGACACAGTCCCTATCCTCAGGAAGCTTTCAAATAGTTCAGAAGATAAAACACACACACACACACACACACACACACACACACATTAAACAATACTGAAAGAACTACAGAACAGCAGACCAACAGGCTTGGAAGATTAGCAGGCAAAGCCCTGCTTCTCCTACACCTGATAGCTTATCCATCCACCCTTCTGCATGTTAACCTATTGAAAGGAGATTCCCTGTTCTGGTGGGGAGCAGGAGTGGATCATTTCCAGTTATGTCACCTTCCCGTGGACTCTGGATTATTTTTCTTATTACCATCCTGATCTTTTCTGATCTTCCTCTCTCCTAAAGCTAGCAGCCCACAATATCAAAATGCAAACTCTCACACAAAGACTCACTCCTAAAGGCCTGGTAAATGACTAGTTTTATCAGGCTACTCGATGGTCTCCTCATCTACGTCAGCAAGATGCGGACCGGGAACGGGAAGCTCTACTGAATGTCACAAACGATTCTTCACCAGTCATCTGGGCCGCGCACGAGTTGGGGCCGCAGGAGGAGACAAGGACATGGACTCCGGGCTCCATGCAGGAGGTGGACCGGGCCAGGCTCTCTGGCAGTGATGGGCACGGACTTGGGAAGAAGCATCCCAGAGCAGAAGAATCAGTCAAGCAGAGGCACGGAGCAGGAGTTAGTCACGTGCAGCCCTCGGCACGCAGGCTGGCTCGGCCGGAGAAAAGGACAAAGCAAGCTCAAAAGAGAGACGGGATACAAAAGAGGGTCTGAATGGAGACCCTGAGCCTTAGGCTGCCGAGTCTGCTGTGATGCAGGCAGGAAGGTATTTTTGTCTTCTATTTCAAGAACCCCCATACACAGTTAAGGATATCTGTCAAAAATAATTGCCATTACAAAGTTTGAAAGCTAAGAAATAATCCTGCTTGGACATATTGAAAATCGTTCCACGCCTTCCTGGTACACTCCCACGTGCCTAGCACAGGGCCTTGCAGGTGGCAGAGCCTGGCAGGTATCTGTGGATTCGGCTTGGGCGGCAGGACCTGCTCCTGCTCTCTCCCAGGCAGGACAGTGTGTGTCCTGCGGACACCTCACACTGAGCCACAAGCAAGAGCTAGCTAAGTGAAAGATTCACCCTCACCACCAGACTTCCAGAGTGAGGGGAGTCTCTAACACTATGAGAAGGACTGCCGATGCTTCCCAGGGATTCCTTGTTGGCTACGTGACTTGAGCACCTTGAGGACAGGGTCCCTGTCTTATCTGGATGTAATCTGGCAGCATCTAGCAGAAGAAGAGCACCTTTGCTGCTTAGTAAATGTTTCCTGGGAGAACACAGCACATGGGTGGTGGCCAATGGAGAATGGGAGAGAGCTATTTACCAGGTGTTCTATGTAACTGGAGTCAGGGGGCAGAAAGCCAGCAGATGTCAAGCCCCTTTTCCACTGTGCAGCCAGGCAGTTCCGACCCCCAGTGCTACAGATGTGGCTTTGTGTGTGTGTGGGCATCCCAAGAGCTGTGCTCTGGCCTCAGATGTTCTGCTAGCTTGACATGGGTCCTTGGCAAGTCATTTGCCTTTCTGGGCTTGAGTCTCCCAGTCTATGAAGTGAAGGTTGGACAAGATGATCTCTAGTACTCTATACTCATCTCAACATACTAAGTATAAGACTACCAGACAACACTGAGCTATGGATCTGTGTAATAAGCTACTAGATTTTTAAGACACTCCAGCTCATTATTCTAAGTCTGTTTCTACTCAAGATATTCTAATCATAAGAGTCAAACACAGTGTCCTATCACTGATGTACATATACCAAGACTACAACCCTTGTTGCAATCTGTCAGCAAACAAGCAAAATATTATCTAGGCAAATCAGAGTAAAGCTAAGTGTTATGTAGAAGGATCCACATTCACGGCCCTCAGGTCACAGACCATTTTATGAAGTTATTACTAGTCCTACATTTATGAAGTTTCTATCTAAAAAGGATGACTAGGTGTCAGATATATATGTACATATATATATATATATCATGATAAAATGGAGTTACTGTATATTTAAATGTGTATAAGGATTAAGATATGCACATAGCAACAACTCCTTCATACTTACCTTCAATGCTATACACAGGCCTTAACATAGGTTAAGACTGCCCTTGTTATCATCAAAAAGTACAGTGATGTCTACTGGATAAAGAGCTCACTCTAGGCTCTGTGACAGTATCATGGCGGGCTTCTCATCTGATCAGGCATCTGGCCAGGGAAGAGATAAGCCTCCAAGAATGTTCAACTGGAACGAAACATCATTTAGAAATTTGATCTTACTAAACGATAAGGAACCATAATCTATAAGGGCTTGGCCAGGCAAGAGGACACAGATAAAACACGTCCAAAAAAGGAAACCCTATTTTGCCCCAGCCAAAACTTTGGGACTACTAATGTTAGAGACCAAAAATACTTCCCTAGGGGTAGAAAAATATGGGGATTATACATATTTAAAATTTTCTCGTCTGCTTTTTCCCCAGATTTTAACGTTTTCCTGAGCCACCACTTTCCTGTGAGTAGAGTACTTGGGATGCCTGGGGTTATCCAACTTCTCAGAGCTCAGAGAAGGTCCCACTCTCCAGGGCTTCTGGTTCCTTTGTGCCTCTCCCCCAGCAATGGCAGTGCAGTATTTGGGCTCCGAGTCTACCATACCCAATTGCACATTACAGAGCAGGTCATATGCGGGTGCACATAAACACCTTACTTGACCTGGAAGCAAGAGAATACGCTTGCCCACAGCACGTCTTTGTGCAAGACAAACAAAGCATTCACTTCAAGTGCACTTGTTGGAAAACAGGACATAATGAAGCAGTTGGCAAAATGCATTCTTGTTTCCCACTTGCAGATCTCCCAAGAGTCCCTTCGAATTTACCTATACGAGTTTCAGCTTCCCGCTTGCCACTTAGCTTGATAACGACTCAAAAATCATTCCCTTGTTTTCAAGGGCTCTTCTTTCTTGTCTGCTCTGTGTACTACAGGGCAGTATTGACACATGGAATTAATGACAGGGTCTGTAATGAAACAACAGTCATGCAAACACCAGTCTGCTCTTTTGATAAAACAGCATGTTAGAGACCTATTCACCTCCCTCTAATTGAGTGCTGCATAATAGTTCCGATCCTTTTATGTAACATATTTTGTTCTATGATTAGAAGAGAAGAAAGGCGGGAAACCCTACGAGGCACTGCTTCCTTCAATCACCCTGATTAAGTCTCTGTTTTAATGAGGACTGCTATTTGGGCAGGCTCTGTTACATACTTGTTTTGTTGACTTCTGTACAATGCATAACAAAACCCAAGACAGGATAATTGTGAACCATTTCTTTGGCACAGGGATTCTTGGTCTTAATGTAAGGTTGGCTTGGAAAAAAGAACTCTGACATTTTAAATGAGCCATTCATATTTAATTCCTTTTCATGTTTGAAAGATGGGATGAGAAATAAGTATATAAATAATACATTTTAATTAACACAGAGCTTTTCCAAAGATGCCTGCTACAGCGGAGCCTGTGACAGCCCAGAGAGGGCAGCTGTAGTATGATCTAAGCTCTAAGTCTTAAGTCTAGGATTGCAACACTGCGACCATCATAAGCCATTCAAATACAACGGACTTGTCACTAACGTGATTTCCTCAGACATTTTAAAACCCCTTTTTCCTCACAAAAATTACATATTCTTTGGGACTGGTCATCATGTCCTATGAGACACTGTGGTGGTGTCCTTTGGGCTTAGGCCCTGGTTCTTCAGGTCTTTTTCTGTGTCCTTTATCTAACAGCTTTCCACACTGGCTGGTTAGACTGACCTTTCACTAAGCTACCAACCCAGTAGGAAAGAGGGGTACCAGCGTTTTTCCACAGCAAACTTGGGGTCTGTCTCCTGAATCATTCAGAAGTGACTGTGGAAGTCTTCCCTCAGCATTTGCCATCATACTTGAGAACCAGGTAAGGCTTGGAAAGTAAAATATGCTGTGTGCAAATATCATTTCCAAGCCCACATGATATGGTGCAAAGTTAACTAGGAATTCTCTAAAAGTCCCAAAGAGAAGCCTTTTTCAAGTTAGGTTTTATAAGTCTGATGACATGTATGAAATTTGTTAAGAAACCAATCTTCATTTTCTTTCTTTCTTTTGGCGCTACCAGGGATTGAACTCAGGACCTTGCACTTCCCAGGCAGGCGCTTATTCTACTGGGCTATCTCCCCAGCTTTTTCATTTTCTCCGTAAAATAACTAAAAACTTATTTTAACTCATAGCTTTTACTATTTTACTTCATACAATTTTTTTGGTAAGCTGTTCAGCACCTGGCCTGCTATTTATCAAGAGCTCAACTACAGTGTGGAAGAGCGGCACACCCTCAGCACGCTATCCCAGCCTCCATTTCTTCTGAGGTTAGACGCTCACTGTTTGGTTTCTGTGCTGTGTATTTATATAAAATTGAGAAATCTTACTTCAGAATGGCCAGCCTGACAAACTTTTCAAGCGTTCTTAGTAACTTTTCAAAAGAGCATAGCACCGAGTGAAGGACTGACGACTGAGCCCTGGCACACCCGAGCCTGGTCGGTTACTGCCCCTTTGGTGCATTTACTCCTTCACAAAATACCTCTTATCCTAGTCAACTCACAGGGCTGTTTTAAAGCACAACAGAAACACTAGGGTCTTAAAACTGACTGTCTCATGACTTTTTGAAGATCACAAGCCTTGCTTCTAGCTATGTGCCACCCACCTCAATGAAGAGTATGATTTAAGACAAGGCATACTGCTGGAAATTCAAGTGTATGCTGAGGAGATGGCGTTATTATTTCTCGGCAATTTACTGATAATATTTTTCTTCCCTGTTGTGTGAATTAGCAAAATAAATATTAATAAGAGTTCCTCATGCCAATGAACTGTGTTGAATGACGCAGTAGAAATCGAAGTTCTCAGATGCTTTCCCAATCTGGAGCACATCAAAGTTAAAGGAGGAAGGTAATAGAGGAGCCAGCAGCCAGTGCCGTCTCCTCAGTCATGTTTCCTTAATGGCCAAAAGCCATCGCAGCTGGGGCATCCACCAAGGGCTTTAAGCAGTCATTCCTACTGTAGTCTAGAGGGCGATGACTGTCATAGGGAAGACAAGGCAGCGTGACATCCTTGTTAGATGCCTGATCCTGGGAAGGGCCCTTGGTAATCTAAAGGTGTGTATCAAGCTTTTCTGGTTTATTCTTTGCAGCCCCTATAAGGCTGTATTCAAATACCTGGATCCAAGTCCCCTTAAGTGAATTTCCAAGCAACCTTACAGCTCATTTTTAATAATGCAGAGGAGAGCTGTCTAATAACAATATAATCCAAGCCACAATGGAAGCCATATATGTAATATTAAATGTTCTAGTAGCCATACTGAAAAAACAGGCAAATTTAATCTTAATAGTATATACTATGTAATCTAGAGTACAAGAAGTATTATACTTTCAACTCATAATCCATACTGAACAAGCAGTGAGCTATTTTACATTTGTTCTTTGGTAGTAAGTCCTTGAAGCCTGGTGTTTTACATTTAAAGGGAATCTCAATTTGAACCTAGCATACTTTCTGTGCTCAATAGTCAAGGATGGCTAGTGGTTATCATTCTGCACACTAGCGGAGCTACAAAGGATTTTCTGGGAAAGCAGGTAGGTCTCCACGCTTTCGTATACACACAGACCTGCCAGTGCTTTAACGCTGGGCCATGTTTCTGAAAGGTGCCTGCAAGGCACTGTCTAGACCCTCCACAAGGGAAGATAAAATCACAGTAACCAACCCTTCTATAAGAAAAGTAAGACAACCTTATAAGGAAAATGTTACTTTTCAGATACAAATTACACTCAGCCTTAGTTAAAAAATAATTTGAGTTAAAGGGAACTACTCTTATATTTGGTACTTCCACTTATGAAGGAAGCCATGTCCAAAATGTTATGGCTGACAAAAAATAAAAATAAAGAAGAAATCATAGTATCAACTGGGGAGTAGATAAAAAAAGGAAGAAATGATACAACAATTTTTATATGTCTTTGAATTTTAAAATGGTAAAATATATACTCAAATACGCACTGTACCTTGTTAAGCAGTTATGGAGTAAGGGTGGGGTGGAACATTAATCAATTCTGGTTCCAATTAAGAGCTCAAGGGGATCAGAGAAGTCAAAACAAAACTGGCTTGCATACTGCTCACGAGTGTACACCCCTCGCTATGAGGATGCTGTGCCGCGCAGGCTGTGTATACAGCTGAGGCAGCTGCCGCTGTGCCAGGCCTGGGTGTGCTGAAGCACACACGATCCCATCCCAGTGTTGCTCGAGTTGCAGGCGTCTACTCTGTCCCCAAGTCAGAGAAAGAGGTGGAGACACAAATTTTATCCTTCTCTACCTGTGCTCTCTCACTGTGAGCATCAAACGAAGCTTTCTGTGAACATCCCCCATGCTCCATGCTTATGTCTGATGAATAGTATGTGTATCTCTCTATAGTAAGAAAAGTATGTATCCAGGCACTTAACTTGGTCATGTCCCCAAGGGCCTTTGAGAATTTCTTTTCAGTCTTGGATTTTATGAAATCTGGCCAACAAATGGGGCTCACAAAGGACACTCTACTTAGTACTGAGAATTGAATCACATGCTCTGCCATAGAGCCATATTTTAAAGCACATTTTAGAATCATAAGCCATATAGGCTATTTATAGAGCAAAAATGTGACCTCCAAGTTTTGGGGGGCACCCTGGGGAAACCACAGGTTACAGGCCCTGTACTAGCTCCACACGAGGGGAGCTCAGGTCAGTCATTCTACAGTTCTGAAGAGGTGCACCGTCAATTCCACGGAAGGGTAGTATAAACACCCGTCATAATGTAATCATGATATCAGAAGTAAAATCCCTTGGAATGCTGAATGAGTCCGTGTGCAGGAGGGCAGCATCTGAGCGCTATGCTTTACACTGTCTGTGGTTAGTGGGGATGGAGATGCCCAAGGCAGCGGCATGGAGGCAAGCTGGGCAAGTGACTTCCAGGCGTACAGCGGGGCTGCCATCTGTGGTAGTGAGCAGTGCACCTGCACCCTACACCAAGCTCAGTAACAGTACTTGGCACGACCAACCTTAGTCATCACTTTGGTAAGTGCTTTGGCACGGGCCACTGTTGCTAACCACCATCCTGGTGCGGGTCCTTCACATCTGCTCTCCTATGGATGGAAAAAAGGAAGTGTCTAGTGTCCGTGCATTGGCCACGCCACCGCTAACCCTGTCCTTACGCGCAACTCAGGTGCAGAAGAAAATAGTTTCACTTCCGAGACAGGAAGTTAATCAGACAAAGCTACGGTACACTCTTAGTACAATAAAGACAGGCTGAATGCAGTACGTCCCAGAGTGACAGCGGAGGGAGCTCAGCGATAGCACAATGCTGAGGGCAGGATTAGGAAGTGCTCTGGCAGACACTGTTAGGTAACAGACAGACACAGGGACACAGTGGACAGAGTGGAGGTCTGAGTTATGGAAAATGAAGTTCCTAATCTCACTTCATTTTGAAGCTAGAGAGAATGTACATAAAGCGTTCTGTAAACTGTCAAAAGGGAGCAGATTAGCATCAGTCATTAGCTTGGGAAAGTTCTGGGCAGCTCTTCATTCCTTGCTTCCCTTAGTGATAAACTGACCCAAGCTCTCTGGAATAAAGATGCACTGTGAGTACCAAATGCTAATCTTACTGGCAAGGTTACATTTCCCTCCACCTGCAACAAATGCACTCCTTACTTGTCCTCTAAGTACCTCCAGAACTCCTGGGCTCAGCACACATGCTACGCCTTCCCCACAATCACTTCCTGACGCATCACACAGAACCAACCGCTCCTCTTCTCGGGTGCTTACAGCTCAATGGAGACCTCATTTGGTCATGATTCCTTCTGGGCTGTACTCTAGAATGGACTGCAGCTACTTCCTCCACTGCAAAATGAGTTCTCCAAAGGCAGAGACACACACATTTTCCTCGGTCCCTCCTTGGGCTTCCTGGCCTACTGTAGTAGAGAAATTGCTTAGTGAACGTTCCCTGAATTGTACTGGCAAATTTGTACTGCCTACTTTGGCTTTATGGCATCTTTTCCCCCATAACCCTCAAAGAAAAAGTGAAGAGAGAAAAGAAACTTAAGACTAATGAGGGGTACAGCACAATAAACAAGTAAGACGCATAAAGAATGGCTTCATTCTTTGCATTCCTGCTTTGGAATGCTGGCTACTGGTCTTCATACAGTTTTGTCACTGTGTGTTATTAGAGAGAGCAAATGTTAGAAAGCACACAAAGGCAGATAGTGTCAAAATCCACCACACACCATGCAAAACATCTAGGTGACTGAGGATTATTCTCAAGGCTAACTTTACTCCAACTTTAACAGCGAATCTGCTACCACCAAAGCCAACCCAGGACATAATTACTCCACTTTATTCATGAGAAACTGGTACCATCGTCCTACTGGGCTCAGCACCTGCTGCTGGCTCCAGGCAAACATGGCCCTTCTCTGAGGCACAGTTTAAGTCGGGGGCAGCTGTGTATTTCAGGTCCAACATCTGTGGATTTACTTCTCGGCGCTTCTAAAATATGTGGGTTCTCCTGAGCTTAAGAAGGAGACCTAAGGGGGCTGGGGAGATGGCTCAGTAGAATGAGCACTTGCCTGGCAAGCACAAGGACCTGAGTTCAATCCCTGGTTCAGCAAAAAAAAAAAAAAAAAAAAAAAAA
>NDGN011541507.1:4990-24856 GCA_002564285.1 Tympanoctomys barrerae | reverse complement strand
AAATAAAATAGGGAAGTAAAAAATCCTTACCTTCTTGGATTTCTGAGAAAGTAAGAAAATAAATAAATAAATAAAAATAAAAGACAGGAATTTATTTGAAGAATTCAACACAGTGCCTGACGTGTAATGTGTCTTAGTCAGTATGAGTCTCCATCAGTGCCCTCGTCTGCCATGCGGGAAGGCTGGAGTTTGGGCAGAGTAGGCTGCTGGGAGCCCTCCCAGGGCAGGCTCCTGTGTTCCCCTCAAGGGCAGGGATGAGGATGGAGGAGGGGCCCGCGGGCAGCCCCGCTCCCTGTGACGTGCTTCTGTGGCCAGGCCTAGCTGTGGCCATTCGTCAGGCTCCAGATGAGTCGTTCAGACTGTGCCTCTGTTCTTGTACCAGAGCTTCTCCCTCAGGGTCACCCAAGCGCCGGCACAGCGCCTGGGGACCTGGGGACCGTTATGAATCTTCCCCACCCATTTTACAGAGGATGAAGCAGAGGCTCAGAGAGGTGAGGTCCTTTGCCTAGGGACACACAGCTGGTAGCCACAGAGTGGACGTGGCTGCCTCCGGAATTGGCTGGTCTTTGGGTTCCTTTTGTGTCAGGTTTGGGTTCTGTGGTGAGTAGGTCTTGGGGTGTGGCTTCAGCTTGGAATGATGAGATGGCAGAATCGGTGTGTCGGGGGTAGTTTTGGCTTTTTTGCCACTTATTTATTTATTTTTCAGGGCTGGGGATGGAGCCCAGACCCCCACCCATGTTAGGCAAGTGTTCTACTGCTGAGCTACAGCCCCAGTCCCATTATTTATTCTTAAATGTGATCTGGGTGTGGTGGTGTATGCCTGTGATCCCAACACTTGGGAGGCTGAGGCAGGAGGAGCACTTCGAGTTTGAGGCCAAGCAGGTCTATGCATGAATTCAAGGCCAGCCTGAGCTATATAGTGAGGCCCTGTCTCAAAAACAAAAAAAAAAAAAAAAAAAAAAAAGAGAGAGAGAGTTAGTTGCCTACAATGAATAATAATCAGGAGGCTTTGACATTAAAATCTACATAGTGGCTTCTCCTATAATGAGATCACCTGGCTTTTCTGATGGCCATCCGTGGGACTGCAGGGGTGAGGTGCTCGCAGTTCATGATCTTAGGCTGGTCCAGCCTGCTTCCCATTTCTGTCCTTTCCTGGCCCCCGCTGGTATTGCGTTTGCGATTCCTGAGCTGGGTGATCTAGCAGGTTGGGGCACACATCAGAGTATGAGCCCTGGCTGCCACTGAGCCCTGGTGGCACCCTGGCTGCCACCGAGCCCTGGCTGCCACCGCCTCAGAGGAGCTAAGGCTGCTAACAAGGGTAGGGGGACTGCAATTGAAGGCCAGAGGAGTGGCCCCAGAGAGATGTCTAGACAGTGCTGGGGGCTCTTAGAAATGTTAATGTGATCCCAGGGCATCCACTGGCTCTGCACACCCTTAATGAGCCCCTGCTCTGTGCCAGGCTCTGAGTAGCTCTGGAGGCTACAGAGAGATTCTTAGCACACAGACTGTCCTCAGAGAGCCTGCATTTCAGGGGTGAGGGCTTCTGAAGTTAGGGCCTTTCTGAGAGGATGCTATGAGGCATTCTAGGCAGATGGAAAGGCCCAGACAAACTGCTTACAGGGGACCTCATAGGACCCCCAGTTGGAGCTTTAGGAGTGTTCCTGCCAAGCTGGGACCTGCCCAAGGATGATGAAAGCCAGATTCAATCTGGAGAAGCACGGACTTTGGAGAGGGAGTTTTCCTGTGCTTTTAATTTCTGAAGATTTTCAATCTATTTTTTTTCATAGACATTGCTTTTTAGAGTAGCTTTAGGTTTCTAGGAAAACTGAGCAGAAAGTATACAGTTATTTGGGCTGGGGACATAGCTCAATGGTACAAATGCCTGCCTGGCAAGCACAACGTTCTGAGTTTGAGTCCTGGTACAAAAAAAAAAAAAAGTAGAGTTCCTATGTACTCCCCATCCCCACCTATCCAACATGTCCCCTGTGTCATCAGCATCCTGCGCCATCGTCTTTTTTTTTAAGATATAAAAATAACAGCTGGAGATGGTGGTGCACGCCTATCATTCCAGCACTCTGGGAGGCTGAGGCAGGGGATTGCAGGTTCAAGCCCAGCTTGGGTAGCTTAATAACTTAAGGAGACCCTGTTTCACAATTAAACATAAACAAGGATGGGGGATATAGCTCAGTGCCCAGGCCCTGGGTTCCATCCCCAGCCCTGTGAAAAGGAAGAGGAAGAGACAGCTTCAGATACCCATTGCCTACTTGCCCTCCCTGATGGTGTGTGACAGTTGGCGGGTCGTCGGGCTGATGTTGGGTGAGGTAGCACCTGAGTGCCCCAGGAGCAGAAGCCAGCCTTTCTGGGGAGGCATGCAGGGGGTGTTTTCTCAGGGCTGCCTTGCATTTTCATATGCACCTAGAGGTATGTAGAATATAATTCTGCTTTGAAAAGTTATCATTGTGCAGCTTGCTTCTTGCACTCAGTAAGAGGGGTAGGAGATCCTCTCTAGTTTGGACATGGACTCTGCCTTGCTATTTCTCTCTGTGCTTAGAGCACTGTGGTCTGAGGTGGATTTAGCTGTTCTTTTGCGAAGCTTTGAGGCTCCTTTGGTGTTTCAGGGAACATCTTTTGTGGGTCTCCTTGCGCTCAGGGGCCAGCGTCCTTCTGTCTGGAGGTACCACGCTGACCAGTACAGTGATTGTTGCTGGGAAAGCTGCAGTAGCTGGAGAAGCCACCTGTGGCTGGAGAAGAAGTCACTGCTGGGCCTTGAACTTGAGCCTGGCCCTGCTCTTTGCCCTTCTCAAGCCCACATGGGTACAGAGAATCTGCTGGCTTTGTGCCGCCAGCTGAGTAGAGATGCTGGCTTCCGGCTCCTCCAGTCAGGGAACTGCTGCTCATTCCCATTGGAAGATGGGCACTGGCATGGTGCCATGGGGCCCCCTCTTCAACTGCCAGCAAGATTTCCTCTAGACTTGAAAGAGCCCCTGCGGGGCACCTGGGTCTGGGTGGAGGTGCACTGCTGGTGGGTGATGAGGAAAGGATTCCCGAAATGTTAGTGCCCGTGGGCCTGAGATGATGGCTAGAGTTGGATGTGGGGTTCGGCAAGGCTGGAGACTCTTCTAGAGTGGAGTCCTTGGGACTGAGCAATGGACTCGAGGTCCCAAAAAAAAATGCCAGTGAAGGGGACAATGACGACACACAGATTTCCCGTTTCTCAGGTCCCCCCTCCTGGAGAATGCACCTTGGGCCCTGTTTGCAAAGAGCAGTCCACTCAGGGACAGCACACAGGTGGAGGTTTTGGGGGACCCCACTCAGAGGGGCACCAGGGAGGAGGACTTCTGGCCCACTGATGGAGAGGGTTGACAGCCAGGCGGAGTGGCTTGGGGTCTGGATCAGAAACGTGGCCAGATACATCTCCCAGTGTAGCGCGCGGGCGAGTCCTCATGGCGCCCTTTTTTCCTGGGTAATTAATGGTGCTTTCATTTCTCCCAGAGAACAGGCGGCAGTGGGTGCAGCGGGGTGGCTGGGCGGGCGCTGGGCAGACAGTCGGAGTCCACTCCTGTCTTCCTTGGCAATTTATTCCCTGTCAGCCCTGCTCTTTCGGGACATAAAACAAGTTCCTTGGGTGGTGGCAGGGACTGTCAAACACAGCAGTTCTAAGGGATAGTTCTCAGGGCCTCGGCCAAGCCAGAGCCGTGGAGGGGCTTTAGGATCTGTTAGAGCAACCCCACCACGGGCATGGGGTGGATTCCTCTGGGCAGTGGGCGTGCAGGTGGCTGGAGGTGGAGGTTTCCAGAAGATCAGAGCAGTAGCCAGCACACAGCCCATGGTTCCAAGACAAACCCCTGTGTTTCTCCCCTTGACCCCTGCTTGTCATGGGGAGGCTTTTAATGCACAAAGTCTGGGTGAAATCTAGAGTGCTACAGATTGGAAGCGGGGGAAAAAAAGAAAAAAAAAATATATATATATCCCCCCTTTATTTTCCCTAACCTCTAATGACTACTACAGGTTGTAATTCCTTCCATTCCAAATGTGGGTGCTGAACTGCAGTGGCGCTGGCTGCTGGACGACACTGTGGAAATCATAGAAATCACCGAGGCTCTCGGGTCATAGGAGAATGGTTGTAGACATCTTGAAATAACGTTTTTGTTCAAAGTGACAGCAGTTATTAGACCTAAATCTTGTTATTTAAGGCATTCATAAAAAAGCCCATATATTGCTGTGGCATTTTTTTAAAAAAGTATTTTGATAACCATATTTCAGCGTAATTGGTTTCCTTTGTAATCCTTGGCATTTTATTTTATGCATTTAAAACGGATTTTCTTGCAAAGGAGTCCTTAGGCTGTATCAGAGGCGGTGGGGTTCATCACCCAAAAAAGGGAATGAGTCCTGCCGAGGCCCAGGGCGGGGGCCCTGCAGCTGGGCCCTTGGGCTGCTTTGATCACCTACACTGAGGTCTCCTGCGGTCAGGAGCAAGGACCCTACTTTCAAGAGCTCCAGGGGACGGAAGGACAGACGAGGGAGGAAGGAAAGGATGCCCTCTATAGAGTACTGTACGAGAAAACAGCAAGCGCCTGCACTGTCAGAGGGCGATGTCCCTTTCACTTTAGGACCTTCCTGTGGTGATCTGGGAAGGCTTTGTAGAAGAGGAGGCACTGGACTTGGGCCTTGAGAATTTCGAACTAAATGGCCAGGAGTGGGGGGTGGGGGNCAGCGGGACCAGAGTGATCGAAGGAAGGAAGGAGAGGCTGGGGGTGTGGGGTGCGGCAGGCAGGAGGCAGTCTCAACCAGAGAGGGGGCGGGGCTGAGTGGAGGAAGGCGAAGCCTCCAGGAGGCCCAGACCTCAGGTGCTAGGGACTGTGTCTGGGTTGACTCTGGCTCTGCAGTGTTTGCTGTGTTTGTAGACCACGCAGAAGCAGTGTGCAGGTGCACTGATGATGCCCCAGGATTTATATCCTCTTCGGAGACCCGCTGATAACAGCACCTGCCCCGCAGGGCTGCGGGCGCGTGACTGAGACCCCACTCAGCACAGTGCCGGGTCCAGAGGAAGCGCAGGCAGGCCACAGCTGTGCCTGTGTTCATTCCCGCGATAAGCAGGCGCACCCTGGTGACCCATTGGACAGGACAAGGACGCGTGGGAAGAGAGGCCAAGTCCCAGGTCAAGGCAGGAACATATTTTCTTACTAAATGGCTCTCAGTTGCGCACAACTGGACCCCTGGAAAATTCATTCTGGGCCCTGTGCACACTGAGGCAGAAACCCGGGGTCCTGGGATTACACACCTCACTCACCCCGGGAACTCACACTCTGTGTCTTCCCTCCCTCAGGGACCAGGACTCCTGCCTTAACTCTGCTGAGTGATTGTGCTGCTCTGGGCAAGGGGAGCCCACTGATGGTGGGGAATAAATTTGCCATGTTTTGTAGAGCAAGCAGGAGCATATGGGGGGGTAATCTTAATAAATCGCTCTCAGATTGTGCACGATTAAAGCCCCGGAAAATTCATGAGCATGCTGGGAAGAGAGACCGCATCGGGAAGGTTTGACATGAGCAATACAATAAGCACAGTTTCTAAATTGGGTCAGGGAAGCCTCGGAGGCCCAACGAGAGGACATCCCCATGGCCCTCCCCGGGCCTAAGCACTAATCGTGCACACAAAGAGGGCCTTGTACACGTCCCCGGCCGGCCAGGCTGTGTCTTTGCCTGCTGACTGTCCCCACGCCCCACCCCCACCTCTGCAGCAGGCAGAGCGTCTAGTGAGGAGGCATTTCATTCTGGGCTTTGTTCGCCCTGCCTCTCCGGCAAGGTGGGTGTACATTTCAGCAAGAGAGATGTAGGTTAGATAAAGGGAAGAACTTCCTGACTGCCCCAGGGGTGGTGTGAAATCCCGGAATTGGCTGCTGGGGGAATTCAAGGAGACTGTTTACTATAGGCCTTGAAGACTTGCAGGCTCCCCCCTTCTGCGGCACCCCTTCAGGACACTGCCCTGTGACAGCACTGACCTGGGGGTCTAGCCTAGGAAGGTGACCTCGTCCAGGACCATTTAGCACCCTCCAACCTAAGAGATCCAGCTAATGGGACAGCAGGCCAGTGTCCTGCAAGCCCAAGCCCTCACGGTAGTCTAGTCCTATGACATTGCAAAAGGGAGGTCAGGTTAGGTCTCAGCTGGGGCCCAGGCTGCTGCTGAATCTCAGTGGCTTCACCTCGTGTCCTGGACCTTTTGTCTGTTGGGATCCTATTCAAAGGCCTGTGCCAGATACTGTCTCCTCTGGGAAGCTTGCCTTGATTTTCCCCTGCCCTGTCAGAATCAGTTATGCCTTCTCTTGTGCTTCCTTTGTCTCTTATCTGAGCAACCCTGTGTCCCACTGGAATGTCAATACTCTGAGGCTGGGGGCTGTCTTGGAGCCCTCTTGAGACCACAGATAGCCCCTTCCTGTGTTGTGCCAGAACTTGCATGCATTTTCTTCATGCTTTTATTATTTTTAAAAATCATTTGTTTATGTATGTATTTGGTATAGAGTCTTACTATGGAGCGCTGTAGGATCATAGAGATCCTTCTGTCTCAGCCTCCCCAGCACCACCACACCCAATTCTGGTGGCCAGCATAGTGCACCAGGGAGGGGTTCTGGGGCTGGCATGGCATGCCAGGGATTGAACCCAGGTCCTTGCGCTTGCCAGGTAGGTGCTTAGACTGCTGAGCTATCTCCTGAGCCCTGCATGTGTTTTCAAATGCCAGCTCCTGGGAAGGGTATATTCTTGCACCCCAGGGTGAGTGTCAGAAAGCCTGGCTTCCTAGCAACAGCTTTGAGGATCCTGGGTTGTTGACAAGCAAAAAAGTTTAAGTGAAGAAGCCGAAGTCCTAATTGGCCACTGTGGTCCTGCTTGTAGTTTATCTTCTTGGTGTTCATGTCTTACTCTTTTTTCTCTGGGCCTGCTGATGCCGTCTCATTCTGCGGATTAGGGAGGGGCATAAAATGATCATTCAGCTTACACAGGTGCCACACCCTTAGCCACTGTGGCCCTGGCGTCCCCTTGTGCATGGAAAGCAGCCTTATCCTAGCACAAGCCTGGGCAGGTGCAGCCTGGGGGAGCAGTTTGGAAGGGGTGATGTGCAGGTCTGGGGCTGCTGGCACTGTCAGCACTGAAGAGAAAGGAGCACTGTCCTATCCTGATGGGAACTGTTGACCACAGGAGAGCACGGAGGCCTCGAGGGAAGGGCGTCCAGGTGGGCCAGCCTTGGAGGAAGCTAGAAGATGGCCCGTGGTCCTTCCTGGCAGGAGCGCTGGAAGCGGGATGCTGTTCGTCACCTCCACCCTCACCTGGGCGGGGCTGCTCTCTGCTGAGTCTCAGAGGCGCCTCAGTCCCCTGGGATGAGACAGCCAGCATCAGGCCCTGGCATGTCAGCCAGCATCAGGCCCTGGCACTGTGTGTGTGCGCACGGAAGCCTGGGCGGTGACTATGGCTGCTTATGGTCAGGGCCTTACAGTGGCGCTGGCCAGAGGCAGGTAGTCAGTGCCTCCTGAGGTCAGCAGGTGGAGAGAGAGCCACGAGGCCTGGGGGTCAAGGAGGCCCTAGGGCCATGCATGACACACAATCCGGCACCTAAAAATAATCCCGGGTGCTAAACAACACTGCAGAATTTTCCAAGCTCTTTCAGATCTGCAAATTCTCTCCAGCCTTCAGTAGCCTGCGAGGAAGTGAGTTCTGCCTTTGTTTTACCACCCGGGAACATTGAGTTCTAGAGCGAATTTCTGAAGGCTTCAAGGCAAGCTGGCTGGAGAGCCTGGGTGGGGACCCTGCTCTCTCTGGGCTCAGGCGTGGGCTGCTCCTGCAGACCTCCTGTGTGCTGGCTGCGTGGGTCTGGGAATGTGGAACCTCAGTCCTGGCTTCTCCCTTCGGTGCTGTTCTCTTCAGGCAAAGCCTCTCAAAGAGGCTCTCAAGAGAGTGAGCTCAGGACAAGGAGTGTACAGAAGAAAGCAGCTTGGGGGGTGATGGAGGCGGTGGGACGTTACCGAGGACTGCATGGAGGGGGCTGTGGAGATGGCCTTGGAGAGGGAAGGGTGTCCGGAAGGAGACAGACAGGGCTCAGGGCTGGAGACCGCCCTGTGTGTGAAGGCAAGACAGTGAGAAGCAGTCCATCCCAGCCAGCTTGCAGGGCCCAGCGTGCCCCGTCGCGGGCCTCTCCTCCAGGGCTGAGCAGACACGCTGCACAGAGAGACAGCCTGAGAGCCCTTCCAAGAGCAGTCCCTGCCCAGAAGCCTTCTGAGCTACACCCCAGATGCCACCCTTCAGCCTTGACCCTGACTGTCCTCTTTCTCCTGGCCAGACCCCCTGCGCCACCCTCTCACCCTCCCTTTAGCATAAGATGGCAAAATGACTGAGAAGACAAAAACAATCAGGGGGAGAGGTGGTTGCCACGGAAACTAAAGTGGAAGCAGAAACTTTCAGGAGCCAGAGGGGGAGGGCAGTGGACCTGGGGGCTGGGGGGCAGGGAAAGAGCGGCTCAGGGAGGCCTGGCACAGGCTGGCGGGGTGCCCGATGCCCGACCCACTAGCAGTGCTGGGGGCTGTGCTCCTGAGAGACCCCAGCCCCTGCGAATCTGAGATGTAGCCTCGTCTTCGGCCTAGATGTCTGCAGGGCTTGCAGCTGGTTCTGAGCCTTGGTTGTACTTCTGCCCAGAGCAGTTGGAACTTCCCTGCAGGTCCTTGCAAGACGGTGTCTGGGTTCCTCTGTTCCAGCGTGCAGCGATGACTGACTTGGGACTGGACAGTCTGCCTGGCAGCTGCCCCGGCATTGCCTCATTGAAGTTGCGTGTCTCCATAAGCTACAGAGTGTGGAGCTCACGCCCAGTGAGGGTTGGATGCTTGCCCCACTTCACACAGCTGAGAGTCCCCAGAGGTGGGATAGCAACTTCCAGGCTGCTGCACCCTAGCACCCAGAGCTCTCCCTGCTTCCCGTATGCCTTGTTGTGAGTGTGCAGGTCAGCATGCAGCCTCCAGACCCTTCTCAGGGTCTCTCCCTGTATAACCCTACAGAAGTTGCTTCTCTCTGAGGCTTGATTTCTCCATCTGTAAAACAGGTGTAACAGTATTTTGGCCTCTGCACGTCATTGTGGGGATGCAATGGGACAATTCAAGTCGCTCACTAGACATAGTGCCTGGCTCAGATACCTTCCAAGTCTCTGCTGTTGTGTCTGAACTTGCATCCCTGGGTGGGCAGAGTGAGGAGGCACCCTGCTGGATGGAGGAAGGACCAGAGTCTCTGACCCTTTCCTAGGCTGCCCATGAGGACCCTGGTGGAGGCCAGGATGTCTCAGCCTGGGTTCTCGCTGCTGGAGGGAGGTGATGTGACAGCGGCTGGGCCCCTGCCCGTTTAGCCACTGAGCCTGAGACTCTGACCTGCTGAGGGCTTGGGTCTGAAATGAGCTGTGCATCCCACACTGGCTTGTGGGCCTGCTCCGCCTTGGAGCCAAGCCTTGGATTTCTCCAGGGAAAGGCCCACGGAGCCAAATGCATTATTAAATGGCAGCAAGGCTGCATGCTGCATGTGAAAGATAATGCGGGGAATTTATTTGATGGCCTATAAATCACTGAATGAGAAGCACCGAAACCTGTGAGGAGGGGCTGAGGGGTAACTGGTTTAGGCCGCAGACAGAAGGCCTCTGGCTTGGTTTTGCTGAGAGCCCAAGGGCATCATGGTGTCCAGAGGCCTGGGGGCTCCCAAGCACTCACAAATGCACAGCGTTGTCCCCAGCACTCCACAGTGACACCCACCTTCCTCCTAAGTGGCAGCTGCCCCGTGATGACCATGAGCTCTGGGCACTAGGCTGATAAGCTAAGCCAGCAGATTCTCAGCGAGTGAGCACGGCGTGCCAGGAGAGCCAGGTGCGAGGTGATCATTGCAAGCATCTGTCATTGCACAATTCAGGGGTTCCATGGGAGAAAGACACAGGGAGCTTGGAGAAAGGGATGCGCTCGCGGGGTGGGGCTGGGGTGGGGGCCAGAGGGGTGAGCTTGGAAAGGAAGAGTTGGCCGGCTTTTCTGAAAAGGGAGAGTGAGGGGAAGTTGGTTGGAGGGCTCAGGAGAGGTGAGCCAGGCAGAACGAGGGTCCGAAGGCCAGCAGGCTCAGGCTGGCTGTGACAGAGAGCTGTTTTCCAAATCCTGATACTGGCTGTTTAGTGGAGGGCAGACTCTGGAGACTGGAGAGGATGCAGGGGGGGCAGCTGGACAGTGTAGGAGTCCCCAAAGCTCCAGATGGTGGTGCCTGGCCCTAGGGGATATTAGCAAAGATGGGGAGAGGTTGGTAGACAGATACAGGCTAGAAGTTCAAACTCTCAAGATTCAGAGTCCAGGAAGTCTCCTTGCACTCTCTGTGTCTCCCAGGGAAGGATGGGAACAGAGACACGCAGGAGGGATGTGATGATGCTGGTGAAGGGTAGGAGTCAGGTAAAGTGGTGGCAGGGGAACGCCCACTGACCGCTACCCTGGGCTGGGACCGGAGGCCAAGGCCACCACCCGTATTGCTCTAGGACACCTTTATGCAAATAGCTTTGTTGTCTAGGCCTTTGCTAAGGAGTCTGTCTCTGGAGGTAACCAGCAGGAGCCAGGCTGTGGGGAACTGAGTTGCAGCTACTGATCAGCACTGTGGCTTGTAACCAGGGAGAGGCCCCCAGCCTACCCCTTAGGTCCTTATAGAGACCCACTAAGCCAGGTGGTGTGGGGAAGGCCTGTAATCCCAGTGCTCTGGGAAGCTGAGGCAGGAGGATGGCAAGTTCCCGCTCAGCCTAGGCAGTTTAGCAACTTAGCAAGATCCTGCCTCACTCGGGCGATAGCTCGGTAGAATAAGTGCCAGCCTTGCAAGCACAGGGTCCTGAGTTCAATCTCTGGTACCGCAAAAACAACAAACCCAACCAAAGATCCTGTCAAAAAAAAAAAAAAAAGGATTAAAAAACAGCTGGGACTGTATCTCAGTGCAAAGGTTCAATCCTGATTACTGCAAGAAGCAAAAACAAACAGAAAACCAAAAAGACACTGAATTAGCTCTGCCTGGCAGTGGGTGAACACTGTTTTGGGCAAGGGTACACCCCACGACCTGGAGTGAAGCTTCCCCACTCTGTGTCTCGGCTTTTCCTGCAGGTCAGTCTGAGCCTTTCAGGTGAAGGCTCTCTAACCTCCCTGTGCCTGCTCTGTCCAGTTCCTGCTCTCTAACCTCCCTGTGCCAGCTCTGTCCAGTTCCTGAGGGTGACCAGAACACTGGGCCAAACTGGCTGCATCCTTTGAGTTGGGACTGTGTCCCTCTCAGCTCTGTAAGGGGACACTGTGCCTATCGGAGCCGTAAGGGATATGTTAATCATCCCAGGACCTGGTAGAGTCAGAGGGCACAGAGACAGACAATGGGTGCCAGTCAGAGCTGCTGCCCAGCCTGAGCTGACCCACTGGACTCCAGAATCCAGAGTGTATTTGGGGGCTCTGGGGAGAGAGGTGGTAGCTGAGGGAATTCCAACTGCATCTCAGGCCTCAGTTTCTCTTTCTTGCATTGAAGTTTATAATCCCTGCTTTTCCATAATACATGGGTGCTCAGAAAGAGAACAGGCTGCAGTTTGGAAACAGCAGATTCAAGCCTCGGCTGGAGGCTCCACACAGACCTTAAGAGAACTTCAGGTCAGCAGCACTGCTCAATGTGGCCACAGATTTGACCTGCTTCAGAATCACCTCAAGCTGGGTGTGGTAATGACACCTATATCCCAGCCACTCTGGAGGCGAAAGCAGGAGGTTCACAAATTTGAGTCCAGCCCTGGGAACCTGGCACTACCCCTCGCAAATAAAAATTTAGAAAATGGGGGAATTTGGGGATGTGGCTTAGCACTCCCTGGATTCAGTCCCCTGCACCCCTGCCCCATAAAAGAAAACACATAATTGTTTTGTAATGCTGGGTAGACATGCAGATTCCGGGCCCCTTCCTCAGACTGGCCTGCCAAACCCAACTCTCCACAAGGGGCCTGAGCATCTGCATTTTCGCATCTGAGATACCTGAGAGTCTGAAAATTGAGGTTCTGGGCTATTGCCTTCTTTGTTCCTGGGGTGCAGGGGCCTGGATGGGGTAGGGGGATGCTTGCCCAAAGCACTCAGCAGGCTGAGACCCAGCACGTGTACCCAGGAGTCCTCCCTGGGCATAGCCCCAGGAGCCCATGACCTGTGGCTGAGGCTCCCTAGGTGACCTGTGCTCCCTACCTTGTATTGTGTCCTAGGGCGCTTCCTGCCAGCAGGGGGCAGCACTGGCCATGCAGTGGGATCCCTGGGAGTCCACAGCTGGGGTCTGGATGGGAAGGGAGGAAGCTGGGTAAGCAGCCCAGTGTGACCGGGTACCAGGAGGATCTTCAGGTTTGAGGATGCTGGTCTGAAGCTACTTTCCAGCTTCTGAAGCCCAGGCTACAGGGAAGAGAAAAGGGTTGCAGTGCCCAAGGGGCTTGCCTCTGTGTCCCAGGCTGCCTCCCTGGGACCTTTATGGGCCTAGGACCATTTCAGGGCTCTGCCTGGCTTCTGGGTCAGCCAGAGCTTGGTCCCCAGTCCCAACATTAGCAGTCAAGAAAGACATGAAGTGGGCCGGGACCCCAAATTCCAGACCAGCCTCCCCATCAACTTTTTCTAACAAGTCTGCAGTCGCTTCCCTTCTGGGACCTGCGGGAGGCTCCAGGTGCCCAAGCAACCCTGGGAAGGTCCTAAGCCCTCTGGTTCCAGGCAGACTGACCACCCAATCTCTCAAGAAGCCCTCTGCAGTACTAGCTGTGGGGGCATAGCTTCATTTGCAGCCTTTCCAAGGAAAAAGCCTGGTCTGCTAGTGAGTTCCCCACCATTACGGTACGGCAGAGGGCTGAGCTCTCTTTGCTTCCTCGTGTGCCCGTGTCAGTGGTCGTGGACCATCCTGCCTTCATGCCCCCACCTGTCTGCGTTAATCATTAATCACCAGGAGAGCTTCGTCTAGGGGAATGGGCAAGCCCCTAGTGACTGGAGGATGCTGATTTCCAGGATGACCTTGAACTTGTTTTCTTTGGCCCCAAACTTAAAGCTACTTCCTGTTTGAGCAGGCACAGAAATTGTAGGGCCCCAGCCCTTCCTCCTCCCTTGGTACAGTTTCCAGGCAAAATGCTGTTCCCAGGACAGGAGCTGGGCCTCATTGTTCTCACTCTCCAGGGGAAGAGTGAAGGTGAAGGTGCAGAAGCTACATTTGATTCCCACCTGCATGCCTCAGGGTGCCAGCTGTGGGGTGCTTGGGATCCCTATGGAGGGATGGGGCTCTGACAATCCTTGCCCCTCCTCTGACACCTTGCGTGGCTTCCGCTTATGTTCTGGGCAGAGTGCAGAAGCTCTGAGTGTCTGTTCTTCAGGGCCCTGCAAGAGCTCCCAGGCCAACCTATTTTCTAGGAGGAAAGGCTGAGGCTATGCATGGGAGATTTGAAGGCAGGAGCAAGCTTGGATGGTTACGAATCCATTCATTTATTCCTGAATGCTGACTCCTGCATACACTGCAGAGTGGCACCTTGGTGTTCTGAACCCAGCCCAGGCTGCCGTGTGAGCACAAAAACATTTGCTTGCCTTTAACACATTATGTGGAGGAAAGTCCAAGGCCAGTGAGGCAAAGCCACTCGCCTCCTGTCTCACAACTGCCCTTCTTGAGAAAAAAATGGGGACTTTGAGCCCAGCCCCATGCTGTGAACAGGATAGTCAGGCCCATGCCCTGATTCCAGGTGGGGGACAAAATCTGGGCACATCTGAATACACAAGAGAGTCTCAGGAGGGGCTGGTAAAAAGCTGGAGAAAATAAAACAGGGCAGTGAGATACCTGAGGAGATTGGGGCAAAGATGCCCGAGCAGTTGGCGAGGGAAGGTCTGGTGTGCGATTTGAGCTGAGGCCTGGTCTGGGGTTGATGTGAATGAGAAGAGTGAGGGCCTACAATAAGCCCCTTTGGCCTGCTCAAGATTGGAAATATTCAGCCGAGGCTTGGGTGGCTTAGCCCCTGTGCTGCCTAGCATCCTGGCTGCTACCAAGTTCCTTTAAGAGTACAGATTGTTATCTGGGCATGGTGGCATGTGCCTGTAATCCCAGCACTCAGGAGGCTAAGGCAGGAGGATGGTGAATTTGAACACAGCCCTGGGCAACTTAGCAACCCTGTCTCAAAGAAATCAAGAGCTGGAGATCTAGCTCAGGGGTAAGGCCCCAAGTATAGTTCTCACTCCTGTTAAATGAAACAAATGATTTCTTGGCCTTGTCCCCTCCCTCCCAGATTTGTCTTGGGGGTGCTGGGAGTGGGGTCCTGGAATCTGTCTGAATGCACCTAATGTCATGCAGGGACACCTAGAGGCCTGCCTCAGGGAGCCAGCCCTTCCTTTCATGGCTGCAGAGTGTGGATCAGGGAGGGGCTGGGACCTGTCCAGGCTGCCCAGCCAAGCTCTGATCACCTGCCAGGGGCTGTCTTTGCTGCTTCTTTTGTCCTCTTCTGGAGAGGCTGCCTGGGCCTCGGCCTGGCTTGATCTCATCCTTTGTACCTGCGGGTAGCCTGCTTTCTTGTCCCCCAACTCATCCTTTGCTCCAGCCTTGCAGCGGCTCTGCATTCTGTCCCGAACATCTACTTTTCTGGCTTCTACCACAGGATCTTTGCTTATGCTTTCTCCTCCCAAAGGACTAGATTCTGCCCTCTAGCCAGTTTGCTCCTATTCAGTCTTCTTGGACAAGGCCAGTGACTCTTCCCCGAGGACTTCTCCCCAGTCCCAGTTCTCTCCAGACCAGTGAATCAGTCTCTCTCTCTCTCTCTCTCTCTCTCTCTCTCTCTCTCTCTCTCTCTCCCCTCTCTCTCCTGATACAGTCACCATCTCTCCCTGTCAGTCTTGAGACTACACTGGGATGGGACCTGAACTGACCAGTGATTGAGAAGAAAAACAGCCCAGGAGGCCGATGCTGGCCAGGCTCCCATCGGCTGGGCCCCTGGCTGTCCCAGGTCATGCAGAATATAAATATTGTTATACCCATTCTTTTTCAGAGTGGCTGGAGGCACAGGCAGGTGGAGACGCAGCTCTGGGGTCACCTAGCTGGGAAGAGCTGGCTCCTTACTGCAAGCACATGCCCATCAGCTTCCTGTCTCCGTGGTGGCTTCCTAGGGCCTGGCTAGTGGGCTGGTTCAGCTGTCCTCCAAGGCCCTGCGGGACTGAGGGAGGTTCCTCCCCCTTGAATCCAGGCCACTGCCAGTCACGAAGTAGTTCACAGATGACCAGGCAGGCCTGCCTGAGAAGGGAGGGGGCTCTCTGACCTCACACTGGGACCATATGTCACCTCTCCTGGCCACCCAGTGGGTGTGGAGCCATCTGGGTCCATCACTGGACTGGAAGGAAGAAGCCCAGGGACCCAGAGCCTTAGCCCCAGCCAGGCCAGGAGAATGTGGGGGTGGGGAGTGTCCTGGCTGGGGCCGGGGTCCACCTGGAGCTTGACGTTATTTCTGGGTCAGGGCAGGGAGAGGAAGTCCAGGTAGAGAGTGGCTCTGGGCCTGGCCATCTGGGCTGAAATGTAGGCTGCTAGGGTGGGAGGGAATAAGAAAGGGCCATGGAGGGGCTGCAGGGAGGGCCCCAGGATCTCCTGGGCCACAGGATGGGAGCCCTGAGTGTGGGGCAGCAGATGTTCTGCATGGGGAGGCCTTTGGCCACTGCAGGGAGAGCGAGCCTAAGCTTCTGCATTCGTGTCCCCTGGTGGAGCCCTGGCTTGGTCTCACCCCCACAGATAGCCTTGTGGTGGTCCCGCCCTCCGAGTCTTCAGGGGGCGATGCTGCCCTGCCTTGACCGGTCTGCCCAGGTCAGGGTGCAGGCACCCCCGTACAGCCTGGGGGAATGACATGCAATCCCCGCTTGCTGTGACTTAGGCCAGTCCTCCAGCTAAGGGCTGTCCTGTGGGGCCTCAGAGTCCCTGCAGCCATTGATTTCTCTCTCAGTTCCATCTACCTTTGATGTTCCGGGGCTTTCTGACACAGTGTAGACATGTAGGAGGGACATGCATCCTCTTTTCTGGCCTGCTGGAGAACCGGAAGGGGCACATAAGTAGGTCGGGGGCGCAGGACATTAGTAGATCTTGATGGAATGTAGCAGAGCTGCTCTGTCTCCACCTACTGTATAGAAACCGGGGCCCAGAGATGCCACATTGCCCCCCATCCTGCCACCCACTGATTCACCTTCTATGCCTTCCAGCCTTGGCCTCTCCCCAGGGCTCCGCCCTACCAGCCCAGGGTCAGGCGGCTTATTCTAGAAAGCGCTGTGTACTCCCTGGGGTTCTTCATGTGTGTGTGTTCCAGTGTCCATGCTTGATTGGTCCCCGCTGTACCTGTGGCTAAGAGGGACAGAGCCGTTCAAGCCTGGAGTCATCTTGGCGCTGCCTTGGCCATTTTCTGCAAAGGTTGTCATTGAGTTTGTGGCTGGTTTCGGGAGGAGGGTATGAGGTGCTGGGTGACTGGCTGGCCTCAATTGCTTGCCACTGAGACTACCACAGAGTGGACGGAGCTGGGCTCCAGTCTCCTCACCTACCCAGTGAGATCCAGTTCCTGGTCCAGCTTCATTCCGGGATAGAATGTGTCTGTAGGAAGCTGTCATTGCCTGCCAGACAGGCCACTTCCGGGGGTGGGGGTGGGGCAGAGGCTGTGACCTTCTCCATGAGTGCCCAGCACCCCCATTCATGCCCTTTCCCGGGCATGTATGCATTCGAGATGTAGACAGCCTGCCAGGCGGATGTGTGCAGTGCTGCCTTGCTGGGGACTTCCCCTGGTCATTGCCGCCCACCCTCGTCCAGACAGGAAACCTGACAGGTCTGAGCCCTCCAGACACCCATTGTGTGTGCTCTGTTTCCCCTGTCAGGTCCCCCATAACCTCCTCCTGTCCTTTGACAAAGCTGGCTCTTAAGGGAAGGTCTAGACTGTTGCCCCTCCCCGACCTTGAGTCCTGCTCAGTCTTGTGACCTGTATCCTTTCCAGGGCGCTGGGCCCAAGGCCTAACTCCCAGGAAAGCTCTGTGACTTTAGGGAGCGCACCCTCCTTCTGTCTACAATGTTTTTGTAAAAAGAACAAAACCATCTGCCTGTTAGAACAGTCATGAATTAAATGAGATAACGCATGTGGGGAATGTGCTCAGGATCTGATCCACGGAGCATAGAAAGCAATCAGCTAGCATCATTGCATTAAATCCACCCTCCACACGCAAACAAGCCTGAGGTCCATGGGCTTTGGGTCCAGCAGGCTTAGATTTCTGGGGCTCCTCCATGGATGAGCGTCCGTCCTCCCTGGGTGAATCTGGTGGCTGAAGATACCTGGTTGTTGATGGTGATGTTTTTCTTCTGCACAAAATGGTCCCTTGATGAAGGCCAAGCCCTGTGCTTTGTGTACCAAGGAAGAAGTAGGCGATCTGCCTAACACTTGCAGAAAAACTGCTTTATGGACAAATTAAAGCTTTTCTTTCTTTTTTCTTTTTTTCATTTATGTATTTGGTACAGGGTCTCACTCTGCATATCGGAATCGTAGTGATCCTCCTGTTTTCAGCCTCCCCAGCGCTGGGATTTCAGGTGTGAGCCCTCAGTCACTGGCTCAGTGTACTCCAGGGGCGGGGCCCGCAGGGCATGTGGGACCAGGGATGGAACCCTGGTGCCTACGTTTGCCAAAGCAGGTGCTTACTCCGCTGAGCTAGCTTGTTGGCCCTAAATTAAGGCTTTTCAAATTTTTGCCATGTGCTTCTTATTCCTCCTTCCTCACCAGCATCAAACTTGACACTAAGACTCAGGACTACATGGAACCGCTTGTCTTGGCGCTGGCTCAGCCCACGGTGTGCTCGGAATTTCAGCCTAGCTCCAAAACCACCCCACCTCCTTCCCATGCCAGGGTCATTCTCCTGTTACACTGCTGGTTTTCTGCGTAGAGGGGAATTCTTCAGGGAGCTCTTGCCCTGGTTTCCCCTAGAGCTTGGTGTCTGCTGCTCTAGTAACAGTTAAAGGCAGAGGTGGGAAAGAGCCTTTGGAGGCTGAAGCAGGGCGCTGGGGTCCAGTGAGTGCTGTGTGATGGTGTGGTCCTTTGGGATACTACCTTCAGAGACTTCTGGGGGTGGGGTAAAGGCTGTGTGGTGGGATGAGATCTGATTTATGGAGCCCTAGTTCCCTGCCTGGCATTTACTAAACAGGCACATTGCAGGCTCCATCCAGACCCCAAAGTCAGTTGGAGTTTCTCAGAGTTGGGGGAAATCTCAGGAATATGCCAGTTTCATGAGCTGGGCGCTTTTGGGGCTGCAGCCTTGACCCCTTTCCTAAGCAGTACAGGGAAAGGTAGGAGCTGGGGGTCTCTCTGGATGTGGGATAGATAGGAAAGCAAGCCCAGACTTAGCTCACAGGCCCACTGAGGCATGGATCAGGTTAAAGGGGCCTGTGGAAGCTGAATCTGTCTGAGGCAGTTGGGGAGCTGGCTCCCTCAGCACGTGGGAGGGGGCCTGTGTCAGTCACAGGGAGCATTTTCAGGAGCCCTTCCCCCAGCCTAGTCTGTCTCCAGATGGGGAGCTGCTGTTCTGAGGGAGGAGGCCAAGGGGTTCCTGTTCTCAGGCAGAGCTGGGTGGTTGGAGGGGGATGGCTTGCTCCTAGCAGGATTGATTCCAGATGCTCTGCAGGGTGCGTGGGGAGCAGCCTTTTGTCTGCTTGTCCGCTCCAGGGTCCCTGCCAGGAAGAGGAACTGGGCACGGAGGCTCCTTCTCCTCTCTTAGCTCTCCCCCTGCCACCTTCCTGCACAGCCACACCCCAGAAGCCCTCCTCTCCCTGCTCCTCCTCCGCACCCACCAAGCTCTTGGTGGTGCGCTGAAAGATGGTGGCAATGGTGACTCTTGTTCCAAGGCCAGGCATGCAAGAATTTCCTCCATTCACTCACTGACCCACTTCCCTGCAAGAGCCAGAGAGGCTGGGATCCTTATCTTCTCCTTGTAGGCAAAGAAACTGAGCCATGGAGAAGAGCTTAGGAGAGACCAGGCTATGGGACCCAACCACACACAGAGGAGCTTCAGAGCCTGGGCTCTACCTATTCTTCCTTTCCTCACTTCCACACCCCCAAGACCCCTGGTCCCCACCACTCCTAGAGAGGGCAGTGAGCCTCTTGTTCGAAGGGAGCAGGAGATTCCTGCTTTTGGAAGCAAACTGGGCCAGCTGAACTCCAGGCCCTGGAGGCAGACAGCTGGGCCACCTGGGGGTCTCACCACTCCTCAAACTGGTGGCCCTGACTGTGGGTATTATTCGACAGTGGGAGCGTCAAGGTACAACGGCTCGGGGTCCTTTTCTCACCCCACCTTTGTAGAGGTGTACAGCTAATTTTGGGGGCCTTGGCTAGAGGAGGAGGCCTTCTATGAAAGCCCAAGGCTTGGCTTGGAATTGAGCTAATGGGTACAACCCCCTCCCCCAAGACTCGGAGCAGCGCTTAGCCCAGAGCTGGCTACCCGTGTCCTGAGGCACTCATGGTTTCCATCTTCCCAGTGGACAGGCCTGAGAGAGTGATGGTCTTTAGAGGATGAACACCCTGGCATCCTCCAAGCTTCTCCTGTGAAGGCAGGGGCTCCTTTAGACCTGGGGGCCTGCCTCCAGGGTGAGGCACCTAGGAAGGGGCTTCCCTTGAGAGGAGCAAAACCTGGCCTGGATTCCTGCCCACCCCCTCGAGGGTCCACATTTCCAGCTGTTCTGGAGGAAACACAAGATGTGATGAGCCCAGCCCAGGTCTCTCAGTGGCATCCTGATAGCTCCAGTTTAAGTTGCCTTGCCTAGACCACTTTCTTTTCTCTCTCTCTCTCTCTCTCTCTCTCTCTCTCTCTCTCTCTCTCTCTCTCTC
>NDGN011541490.1:5231-18271 GCA_002564285.1 Tympanoctomys barrerae | reverse complement strand
AAAAAAAAAAAAAAAAAAAGGCCTTCAGATGTCATTCATCCAAGTCCTTTACTATATACAAATGGAATTGATGTTCAGGGAGGTTAAGTGATTTGTCTAAGGTCACAGAGCTGTTTAGTGGCAAAGCTTGTTTTCTTTATTCCTCACTGTTTCCCTCTGCTAAAAGACAGACTAAAGAATACAATATTTTAAGTAGCGATGCTAGCTATCAAATATTCTAAAAGAAAAGCCTGACTTTAGGAAATTCAACTTTCTATAGAGTGACACATCAAAGAACAAAGTATGGATGCAACTGGATAATTACACGTTCCACAAAAAGGCAGAAGAGATTTCACTAGCTCTAAGAAAGCCAAAGCCAAACGTCACATTCTCCCTTAAAAAATAAGAGATATTTTACCAGTATTGATTGGCCCAAATGGACTCTTGGCAGTAAAAAAAACTCTGTCCACTAGCTGTCTGTTCACACTTGGCCACATAGCTCAACTTACGAAGGCTATAATTCTGAGTTATCAGTTTCTAGATGCAAGTGTTAAACAAAGCCTATAGCAGCAGCCCAGATCATTTCCTCCTCCCCTCCTTTTTTTAATGAAGCCACAAATTCAGTGGAGTCTGGAGATTTAAATTCTAATCATTTTCCCTTTGCCCTTTAACACTGGTGCTCTCAGGGGAACCTTTACTTCCAAGCATTACTATTCTAGGCCCCTGAATCAATAACCCACAGCTCTAAAAGGCAAGAATGCCAAGTAAATGCTATTTTCTTCCTCCCTCTCCACCCCAATTAAAGAAAATGAAATCTATAAGGCTGTGGAAGAGCCTCCAATAGATCCACCATAATATAAAAACCACTCAGAATACCTCAAACCACACTAAATAAAATGTTGTGCTCTACTTGCACATACCAGCCATGTGATAATCTAGTTAAGTATATTTGAAAGAATGTATTCCCCAAAGGGCACCTAAATCTGGCTGTCTTTCTGTCCCTGTTGCCAACCTACCAGAAACACCACTCACCCTATTCTTTTTATACAATGCAGTCTACCAGATCACAGCTAAGTCTCTGCATTACTAACACCACTTAGCACAGAACAGGCTGACTGTGGGGTAAACCAATTCAATATTAAGACTAAAATAATTTTAAACTCTAATTTAATGGATATTTATTGAATATCTTGTATATGCCATTGAGTCACATGCCAGGAACAAAGTAAAGGGAAAAAAATGTAGTCTTTGATCCCAATGATCTCACTGTCTACGCAGTCAAATAGACAAGGGCATACAGAAAAATCTCGGACAATCCTAGTGCCTTCAAGACCTTTATTAAGCTTTTGCACTCTATAGTTCACTGATCTTCATCAGAATTATGAGGTAAATAACATAGCTTTTACTGGTACCACCTAGAAAATGAAAGTACAAATTCAGAGTTCATTTCTGTTATAAAGAAGAGGCAAGAGGAATGACACACCACAAAGCCAGTGCCAAAGCAACAGAGTATTGAATGCAACCACAAATACTCTGGCATTGTAACTATAGTACAGCACAGGCAGGAAGTAAATAGCTCCAACAGCCGAACTCTGCTGAAAGGGTGGCCAAATAAACAGTGAACCACAGAAATTTAGAAGTCTAACCATATACAACATTGTAGCAGGACAATACTATGACAATTTTTTCTTGTCTCTTGTTTTCTTTTATTACCTTTTTTTAGAACAAACATTAACTTGAGAGAGAGTGTATGTGTTTAGACAAGATATCATGTCTGCATCTTATACTATGAATAACTACTACGAAGACAACAATATGCAATGTATTAATTATTGTAACTGTCCTACTAACCTGTTTTGAAGCTATCTCATTGTTATTTCTTTCTCAATAAAATTAATTAAATTAAAAAAACAGTGAACCAGCACTACCTTACCAATCACCACAACTCTGGACATTCTGATTGCAACTCTACAGAACCGTTACTGGGTTGTTGTTGTTGTTGTTTTGAGTCTTTTATTCCCCTCTATTATGTCACCAAAATTCTATTATTAGAAAATATGCCACAAACATAAAAAGCTGAGAAACACTGATTTAAGAACACACACAACTTTTAAGAGACAGTGTAGAATCAAGTTTTGATCCCTCATTCAGAGTTCTTACTGCCATAAAATGGAGTATAGCATCCAGGTCATATAGATTTCCCTTTGGAAAAAAATCTTTTAACTATCCTAAGGGCTTTCAGTCTGGGATTCTGGAGAATATCACAAGTCACTGGTTGCCTCATAATCCATAGAATCCCACCTGTTTTCAGAATTTGTTGACTAGGTCTGAACATCTTAAAGACACCTAGACTAGATTAGATATTCCCAAGACCAAAGTTCAGACACTATCTTGAAGGTGACATTAGTTGCCCCAACATTAAGTGGCCCCAGAAACCTGAGTACTGTAAAGTATAGTGCAAGTCTGGTCAGGACAGAACACTGGGCCCCACTCCATTCAAATCAAAAAGGATCTGGTAAATGCCTAAAGTGATCAACCTGAGAATCATGGAGTCCAAATGATTACAGAGGCCCACATATGTGGTCCAGAGAGATTGAAGTGGGGAGAAAGACAAGGAAAGAATGACACAGAGAGAAAAATGAATATGGGAGGAAAGGGGAAAGAAAATACAGGAAGAAAAAATAAGAATGGGGGCATAAATAAGGAATAGGAAGATGTCAATCTGCTCTTAGCAGTTTTTATGAGCCTCACAGGTTGAACACTTTGACATGCCAACGGTGGCCCCAGGTACTACTTGTCTGTAAGCTCACAGCTCACAAATACAAGTCAAGTATATCTGGAGCTCAACCAAAGAAGTACTGTTTTGAAATAGCAATGGTCAGATTTACTAATCTCTAACAAGGAATTTCTAAAGAGATTTTTAAAGATAATTTTGACTATTCCATTTTTCACTTTAGGTATTGACTTTAAAACCTATCCCTCAAAGAAGGAATATCTTCCTAACATCTTTCTGAAAGTAGTCAAGATTCCTTATCATCTAAGTACTGTCAGTCTTTTGTCATTATCCCCCCCCCTTACAAAAAAATTGCCAGTTTAATGCTTCTATAGCCTTCTTCTTACTTAGAAAAATAAGACTGCAAAGCTGGTACAAATATAATATGACTATTAAGATGAAATATGGACTACAGAAACCAAAATGTTTTCTTAAATTTTTAACTGCAATGATTGGCAGTGAAAACTCATTGCCTTGGTGATGATCCTAATATATGATCCACTTAAGCTCTACCAGACTTCTTCATTCTCCAGCCAACTGTCTCTCATCAGCCTTTGTTTGAAATTTCCTAATTCTTGGAGATTTTTGCCAACTCTTAATATTATGAACTCTACATTATCTCTGTAAAATTTAAATCCCAGGCTGGCTTCCCCAGCCACCCAACTCATTTCTGAGTTCTTTTCAGTGCTATCTGTATAGTCTGAGAATAGAAACTAATTTTATTATCAGACTAAGACATAATTAGGAAACTAAGTTTCTATAATCACCTAAGTTGATAAATTTATCTCAGATACCAGTTCAAAGACATGAAGTTTTCTTATTCTTGATGTCTTACATTAACAAAGGCACTGTATGATTAATCTGCACGTTAATCTTCAAAGCACTCCATCTGCCTGGCTTCATATTGTCCCACAATAAGCTGGTAAACCATCCTCATCTACAATAAAAAGATAACTTTCTAGACATTCATCTTCAACAGGCAAATGTACACCATGAAAAATACAGATAAGTGAAAAAAATCATAATAAACAGTTCACATTCTCATCATCCAGAGATCAGCACTGTCAATACCTTGATACATCATCTGGTTAATCTTGCTCTCTGCCCCATATATTTATACACAATTATTTATAAATATTTTGACCAAAATAACATTATTCTTCTACAACCTTTTTTTAAAGCCAATAATCTTTGCCTTTCCAATTCTATAAGTATTCATCATATCTAATTACTAGACCACGTTTAAATACACCAGATAGACAAGCTGGCTTGTCTAAATTAGTAGTGCATGAACTATCATCACACAAGTTTCACAGTAGGCTGTCTCTCCTGTGCAGGGAATGCTCCCTGCCTTTTTCTGCACAGCTCAAGTCCTGCTCATATCTTAAAAATTTCCGGGTCTCCTCCCGAGACTCACTATTCAGATAGTTACAGAGCAGGGCTAGAAGTTAAAAGCAACAGCAGCAGCTATGATGATCTCCGTCTTGCGCTTGCCAACATTCCCTTCTCATACACACACAAAGCTTAACACAAATTAAAATCCTTTAAACTAGCAAACAGTACATCATCAATTTGAAAAAATAAAAAAGAACATTCAATCTAGAGGCCATACTGTACAAACTGGGATCTAGATGAGTTTTATGATTTAATATGTAAATATTAACTAAAATATTTAGTATAGCCCAGATGGTAACAGCAATAGTGCCAATTCTCCAGGCCACTTACTAATGTATTTTGACTATTACTATTTCAGTCTTTTATATCCTAAATAATGTGCATAAGAAAACCAAGTCAAGAGCCGGCCAGATAGCTCTGGGGATTAAAGCACATGTGGCAGACTCAGGGGTCAGAAATTCATTCCCCAGCCTGTCTTGCTGGCCCGCCCCCAGGACATGTGATTGAGACAGTGATTGAGATCGGATGTGGTGGTGCATACCTGTAATCCCAGCACATGGGAAGCTGAAAACAGGAGAATCACTACAAGTCCGATCTGTGTAGTGAGACCCTGAGGACCCTGTAGACCCTGCACTAAATACCAACAAAGGAAAGAAAGAAAGAAAAGAAATCCAAATCAAACACAATTTAATTTCTTCAACTCTTGAACTCAAATATTTTATGAATGTTTGCATTCATAATATATGGGGCATATTTTTATTGAATACACACTTTTTTCTTATTTTAATGTTTTAACTTCTCTAATACTTGTTTATATTTGAGTTGAGAAAGAAGAGAGGGTAATTAGAACAAGAAAAATGGAGATCAAGCAAGTATGATTTAAAAAGACAGCACTGGGGTGGGGAGATAGCTTGGCGGTCTAAGCACCTGCCTGGGAAGCTTAAGGACCTGGATTCAATCCATGGTACCACATGCTGTGAGGCCCTAGGACCTCAGGTGTTCCCTGCCTGCCACTGAAACAGGCATAGTGGCAAATGCCTGTAAACCCAGCATTGGGGAAGCTGAGACAGGAAGATCATTACAAGTCTGAGCTGTGTAGGGAGAGCCACATAAATAAATAAATAGAATTTTTTTAAACTAAAAAAAAAAAAAAAAGAAATATAGTCAGCACAATGCAATTTACAATCTCAAAAGGAAGCAGAAAGTCAGGGCCAGGTAGGAGAAAAAAACAAGAAAAAATGCAAAGCTATAGTCAGTTAACAAACTAATCACAGATAAACCAATGTATAATGGTTGACTTGACTTCCCACCAAGGGCACCTCCTTAGATTAGCAGCAACAGTTACTGCTCACTAAGTGATCATTCAAGTCATATGGCTAAATAAATAAATAAATAAATGCCAATTTTTCTTCTTTTAGAGAAGAAAAATTCATGTATATATCTGTATGCTTTCATTCACTCACCAAGTATTTGTTGAAATCTCCAACCATGTAGAAAGCTGAGCAATAAACATGCTTATGTCACATATCACTAATGTCAAGATAATTATTATCAAACTAATCTTATATCTGTATTAGTATAGAAATGAGATTCTTAAATCATAAAATGACATTAATGAAAAGAAAGAAAAAGTTCAATTAACTTATCCCTTTACAAGCTCAAATAACAGTCTCAACGGGCTAAAATTTCTTAATGAAGATGAGAGTTATTCATTTAAACTAAACCATCAGACCTGTTGGTCTGAGATTTTTAAGAACATGTTGACATGTTGAAAGCTCTGCTTTCTGGGATTTTCTGCCTTACAAGTTAGGGACACAGGTTTTTTCTAGGCTAATATGTAATCCTTTCTTCTCTAAAAGCACACGTGTATGGAATTGTGCAGCAGACCAGTGTCAGAGAAAGCCAGGTTCAAATCCCAAATCAGTACAGTACTTACTGCTTCTGTGACTTTTGGGAAGCTTCTCTTCCATCTTCACCCCAATCTTCTCCCAGGTAAAGCAATCAGCCTAAAATCCTCTGAGAACTATGCCAATGTGGAGTATGCAGCAAAGCCAGCACAGCACCCCGCACACAAAAGGCACTTGGTAAATGAGAGCTATTATTATGTTTTTGTGTGCCATTGTTTAGCTCCATCTATGAAACTGAAAAAGAATTTCAAAAGTTTTCTTTCCAATCATGCTTTTAGAGCCAAGATTTTAGATGTTCTTTTTATTATAAGTCTAATTACCCATGGGTCAAACATTATTAAGAAACTTATATAACTTCTCTATAATTTTCCCGTCCCAAGAAGGCAATTTAATCTATGGAAGTATTTGATCTCAATGGCTATATACGATGTGCTTTTAAGTCTTTTAGCTGCATATTAATATGTTTACTAAGCAAAGCAAAAGAAATACAAAAAAATTTATCCCCACAGACTGCTTGCCAAGCTTAGTAGAAGGAAGAAAGAACACAAGCGCTGTTCTTTTCTCTTGTCCACTTGTCCCTGGAGCAAGACACCCAACACAGTTACCTAGAAGGCAGGTACCTGGCAAAAAAACTGGTGCAAATATTTTGTTTTAGCCACAAATGGCTATGAGTAAAACTATTATAATTTAAAATATTAGTGATAGTAATATCCAACAAAGCCTATGGCAGGTGGACTCCATAGTGACAGTTCAATTCACCAGGTAGACAATTGTCCTGATTCCTTCTGCTGGGTTCTGAAGTCAAAGCTTTGTAACATCTGTTTCTGTTATTTCCTGTTTTAGGCCCTGAATTCAGAGGCCACCCTCAGCCAAGGTGTCTCCATGGAGGTCTACTCTGTCTACCCTCCAGCTCTGGTAGAAAAGTGCTTCAAGAAGTATTAGGTCAGCTTCCTCAATCCCAACATACCTGGAGGCCAATTAAAAGTGTCTATTAGCTGTAAGTTCATCCTGTCTCACAAATACCCCCACTTAATCCAACTCATATACAGCAAGAATGCAAGAGACTACAAGAAAATGTTACATGGTTTTACTTGGCTTCTTGCCATCAGAGGTACAGTTTTGTATAGTTCAAAATGGTTCTGGGTCTCATTTCCTCCTAAACACTCCCCAGCCATTCACACCAATAGTCAGAGGAGGTCAGTCTGGACAAAAGTATATAGGGAAGACAGACTTTTTATAAGTAAAGAGATATCTACCCCAAAAGCTTAAGTAACAAGCTTCCACTTTCATATGACTGTCATTTGGTTTTTTATTCCTTTGTTTCTCAAATGACAGGCTCTAAAGACAAAAACCAGCAAAAGCATCCTAAGCATTAATAAGATGGAAAGTGAGTATGGCAGTGCATGCCTATAATCCCAGTACTTGAGAGGTTCAGGCAGGAGGATCGCTTCAAGTTTGAGGCAAGTTACATTGTGAGACCCTGTCTCAAAGAACAACAAAAGGAATTAATAAGATAGACAAATAGGATACAGAGATGTTTTTTACAATATACACTAAAAGGAAATGGCATTGCTGGCAGATGTGGCCCACTGTTCCACACGCACGTAGTCCCTCTCTGGCCACCCGCCCACCTGCCAACCCATACTGGTCCTCATGGCCTGCCTCACAGCACCAACACCCTGTTTCCTCCTTCTCTCAATTATTCCTTCCCTCTCTCTGCACCACCTGCTGCCCATCCTCTCTAGCACTCTCTTTCCAAGTGTACCTATATGACTCCTTCCTAGCTGCACCAACAATGATTTTATCATTATGCATCAAAATAAGTACTATTCATTTTATTTATACAATTATCTGGGATGAAGGGTGAGAGCTTCAAGAAAGATGAAACCTAGGACAGAGAGGACGATCATGATCACTACCAAGGATCAGAGAAGATATAGATGCAGTAATTCAAGTTTGCTTTGAGTTAAATAGGACTGGGATTGGTCAAGGACTGATGGAAGCAGAGCTTGATTAAACATTTTATTTTATATATCTCTTGAAATGTGTAGTTTGCCTGTAAGTTCACCATTTAATAGTGTGTGCTGTCAATACAAGAGATTATATTGATAACTCTGGGCTCTGGACAATTAATAAAGACTTCTATCTTCAAACAGAGCTTTCTTAAAGAAGGCTAGACTTAATCAGTATTCAGCCTGCAAGATTGTTGATTCTGCTAAAAGTATCATATGTCAGTATCTCCTGAGATCCAATTCAGCATGCAGGAGTTTTTAAACATGATTTTGATTATTTTTGAGATTTGAGAATAAAAACATCATTATATGCCTAAAAACAGTTTCTGCATCCCTTCCTACAACTCTGAAATAATAACATTAAAAAAGATTTCTATTTGTCTTTCAGTCGACATTTATTGTTATACTGTGCAAGCCACTGCACCAGGCTTTGTGGGAGAGACAAAAGAGTGTACAGTCACAGAATATGCCTTCCAGGAGTAGATTTACACAAGTGTAGATAAATACGTACAGCAGAAAGTAGAAATTATAATGCACCATAAGAAAGATACACATAAAGCACTCTGAGTTCAGAGGTAGAAGATTCCAATTTTAACTGAAGGACTCATGGGCATGATTGTCATAGTGAGTGATTCCAATAAGAGGCTAACAACTTCACCATGTAGTAGCCTTTCAATTTCTGTGACCTTCACTGGGGAGCTAAGTCTCTTGTGGAATTTATAGATACTATATCTATTGTTGGTGTTCCTGTGGATAACATTCCCTCGTCACTTCTTCCATTCAAAGAAGAGAAAAACATGAGGATTTAACTTTTGAATTACAATGAAATTAGTAAAAGGGCTGAAATACAAGCTTCATTCACTGAGCTAAGCCTCATGCCCTTTGTATCTAATAGTGATAATCCCATAGCAACTAGAAAACACACTTATCTTATTAACGAGACTGGAATTATTTTAATTAGGTATCTCCACATGCACCAACTGTTAGAAATCAGACTGTTTTGAAACAGTTGTTAATGACTTAACACGGCAAACGTTCGCCTCAATTTCAGCCTGAAATCTGTTTTGGAGACAGATGGGGAAGAGCCCGGCCCTGCTGTGTAGCAGAGGAGCAGCCTAGAGATGTATTTTCCATTGGGAACTAGCAAAACAATCTTAGAGACATTCAGAAAGACAACCTTAAACTTTGGTAACATCTGCTACATTAAGAGTTGGAAACCTGGCACTAGTGTACATCTAATTATGAGGAGAAATGCTTTATCAAAAAACAAGTCTCTAAATTTCAATGTCACCTAACAAGAATGTCAGAAGCCTAATGTCTAGCCCAAAGCTTCTGGTTAACCTTGGGGCATTTGCACTCATTCTCTAATAGACCCATTCCTGAGACAAGAATCAAGACTAAATGGAGTCCCATTCTATGCTTCACTTCTTTTTAAAAATGAGGTTGTCTTCAGTTTATTATTAATTCATGAAAATGCTTAAAATTTTGAAAAGATTTTTAAAATTTACAGAAATATTTAAGAGGCCCAGTGTTGACCCTCTGAGGATGCACATGCCCTAGAATATTCTAACCTGTGTTAAACAGATATTTGACATTGCAGAAGCAAGATGCAGATGTCTTAAAAAGCAACAACTATAAGAGGAATACATTCTGTTTATCAACTAGATAGGTACTATCCTTCTTGGTATTTCTTAGAAGATCAGTTTCCACCTGTCTCTATAGAAGAAATGTCAAAAAAAATCACATATAAGTGGAAATTAATTTATTCAGAATTATTTTCTGGTCTAACTAGGAAAAAAAAATTTAGTTCTCTTCTAATCTATTGAGTCTTTTTCTAGACCTGAATGTCTTAGAGACATTTGAAAGACAACCTTAAACTTTGAAAATATTATGTACTCTGTAATTTGTACCCATAATGAATAGAAGAACTGATACACTCTGGTGACAAATTCTTATCTTATTTTTCTAGTTCTCACATTGCCAAAGATAATTCTTCAGAAAGTGGGAGGGGGGAAAGAAAATACAAACACAATACTAATTCTGAAGTTTACAATATTCTGTATTCAGTATTTCTTCAAGGTTGCAGTTGACAAAAGTCTTTTCCCTGCATGTCTATCTGGCATGCCCGATTTCTTAGGCTCTAAAATTTGGGAATCTGGAAGAACTACTACTTGTATACCACACATAAACACAAATATAGTAGTGATTTATAGAAAGTTTTGGTATTTGGATATAATAGTTTATCTTAATTCTCAAAGTAGGTATGACTCAGTAATATATTTTTTTAATGTATTTGCTTGCTGCAGGGTCTCACTAAGCAGCTCTGGTGATCCTTCTGCTTTCAGCCTCCCAAGCGCTGGGACTATAGGCATTCACCACTATGCCTGGACTCTGGCCAGCTCAGTCCACCATTCAGGCAGGACTGACAAACCATGTGGTGCCAGGGATGGAACAGCAGTCCCTGAACTTGCCTCACCTTGCCTAAGCAGGCACTTTGGTCTGCTAAGCTATCTTGCTGGTCCCACTCAGTGATACACTTAACTGTTTCACTAAGTTTTTCAGAGTTCTTATGAGAAAAAGGTTATAGTTGTTACGTACAATAACACCTTCAATCTGAGCACTGAAAATATTACATATTGTATAACTTAACTTATACCCATAATGAATAGAAAGACTGAAGTACTCTGGTGATAAATTCTTACCTTATTTTTCTAGTTCTCACATGGCCAACCACTTCTATTGTTGCTTAATGACCAAAGAACCATTCTACTGATCATAACACTAAAGACACAGCTCAAGGAACTAGCCTGTGCATTACCTGGTCACTAACCTCCCCTCTGGGAAATGAAGACCAGAGAAGAAGTTAAGGCTGCATGGTGCCAACTAACTCTCAGAATAACAAGTAGAAGTACAGCTGCTCTGTTAATAATAGCATTCAAGAAAAGATGTTCATGAATAACTTAATAACTTCCCTTATATTTTAATAATCTCTCCTTTTTGTTATATTACAGAAAGAATTACTAAAAGCCAGGTAGAATTCCTTTTTTCTATTTTATAAACACATTTTATACAGAAGATTTAATTAAAAATTATAGGAAGTAGACTCTCTAAAAATTGCAAAGAAATAAAAAATATTAATGAAGGAAGTTTCTAATGTCATTATTCTTGGTGTCAAACAAAATTTCACAATGAGTTGTTTCAATCCCTCAGGAAGAACAAGAAGATTGGATCAAGTCTCTTACAAAGTCTGTTCTATACAGAAGATTCCATGCTTCTTAAAATGAAAAAATGTTTCAGTTGATAAAACACACAACCAGCAAATAGTTTGATGTTTAAAAGCTCAGCCTTGCTAAGAGTGGTAGCACATGCCTATAATTTCAGCACAAGAGCTAATGCAGAGAGATCGCCAGGAGTTCAAGCCCAACCTGGGCTACACAGTAAGTTGAAGGCCAGCCTGAACTGCATGGTGAAACCCTGTCTCAAAAAGATGATAGATGATATAAAGATAGATAGATAAACAGACAGAAGCTCAATCTTAAACTAGACATATTGCAAAGTAACCTGTAATTATGACAAGCTCTTCAAGTGAACCCTTAGCTACCACTTCAAACTCTGAAAGACAGATGACCAAAGAGCTACTTCTCATGCGGAGCAGATGGTACAGTTACTAGAAGTCAGAAAAGGTCCAAGCAACAAAGTATGTCTTTCACATAATTTCTTTAGGTCATGTTCTATTATTTATTAAACTTGGGTTGAATTCTTTCTGAGATACTATAGCACAAAGGAATCAATTCCAAGCTTCCAAATGTAATTTATGACTCTTAGCCTTGTTTCCACTTCATCCTAGTAATGTTGTACAAAATCCACCTTCAAAATGTGTAAGTTTCACTCCATCCTTCTTCTATAAAAAACTAGTGATAATGATGAAAAGAAAATTAGCAATTGTTAAATAATACAGACCAAAATTTAAAGCTAAAAGGAATCATGCTCATAATCATAATCCTGCCTATTGTTTACTGAGCCTCAAATTACTAAAGCACTGAAAAAAGTACATCTTTCAGAATCAAAGAGATTCAGTGTTGACATCATTTAATTCAGCCTCCTATCTGATGCTTAAATTGCACCAGCAGCCAATACCTAAGCACCTCTAGTGAGAAAAAACTTACTACTTCCAAAGGTAGAGCACTAGGTCTTAAAAATAAAGGAGCCAAAAATGCTGTTATTGGGGCTGGGGACATAGCTAGGTAGAATAAATGCTTGCCTGGCAAGCACAAGAGCCTGAGTTCAATCCCTGGTTCTACACACACACAAAAAAGCCATTATTTCTACCAAATGGTAGAAATATTCATATGCCATAAAATTTATCCCTAGTATTGTTTCTTAAGACAATGCAGAGCAAGGTTAAATCCTCTTCCATATGACAGTCTTCCAGATTCTTGAATTTATTATAGACCAGTGGTGGTACATCTATGGTATGTAAGCTATAGTCAGCTGTTTGTTATCACTGAAAGCACTAATGGGTCACCATCACTGTTATAAACACTTTCCTGCTACTAAACATAGCCATTTTAAAGTTATTCTTCTCATCCACTTTGTTGGCTTATATTTCTGCTCATCTGTGTTCATCTTATAGTTACTTTCATTTTATTACAAATATGCCAATAATAAGTTATTTAGGACTTATTGGGACTCTAATAAACATTTTATTGTGAAAAAGATCATAGAGCACCAGTGAGATATTTCAGCAGACTAAGCGCCTGCTTAGGTAAGCTCAGGGACCAGGGCTCAATCCCCAGACCGCATGCTGCAGTGGCCACTGAGTCTGGGTGTGGTAGTACACATCTGTAATCCCAACGCTGGAAAGGCTGCAAACAGGAGGATCACTACAAATCTGAGCTGCATAGTGAGATCCTGTAGAAAGAAGAAAGAAAGAAAGAAAGAAAGAAAGAAAGAAAGAAAGAAAGAAAGAAAGAA
>NDGN011541481.1:3363-22795 GCA_002564285.1 Tympanoctomys barrerae | reverse complement strand
GTTTTGGTGGCCTGCATGGTGTCCTCGGAGTGTGGGCTGGCACAGCATGTGGTACGGGGAATCATACCCGGGTCCTTGCGCTTGCCAGGAAGGTGCTTAGACTGCTGAGCTATCTGGCTGACCCAACGTCAGGCTTTATAAAGAGCTCAACACAACCTTAGCAGCCCCGAGCTAAAATCTATCACCAGCGTAGCAGTATTACTATCTCCAGGGAAGCCTTATTCAAATGATCTTTCAAAGGTTTGTGAATGTGAAGTACTCTGAAAGACCCTGAGCACTGCTGCCAAACTGAATACCTTGGAGCCACCAGCTGCCGCCGTTCTCTTTGCAGCCAGCCTCCGTCCCTAATTCCCTCTCCTTTCCGCAAAGGCATCTTGCCGTCTTTGCAAAAATGACAGTACAGATCTCAGCAAAAGCGCATATGATTCCACCTGCAAACTGTCTGCGTCTTGCTCTGATCTATGTAATTCCTGGTGAAGGCAGAATGCTGAGCCGGCAGCCCTAGTTCCCATCCAAAGGCCAGCTTGCTCGCTTTCTTCCCAGCGTGCTCTTGAACCCTGTAAGGGACCTTTATGCCTGTACCTACCTGTGGGTGTCACAGCCTGGGGGGGGGATGAAAGACCCCGGCACAGCTGTGCTGACCCTGCCCTGCCCGCCCAGACCCAGAGAGCATATTCTCCTGATTCTATTGATACGACATGCCAGGAGTATGCTCTCTGGGGCCTGTGGAAGGACTCGGAAAGGGCGCCCAGGACCCTGTTGGCAGTATCTGATATCTTTCTTGTCGTAGCTGCCGCATGACTTGGAACGCTGGCTGAAACTCTTCAGACTGCAGGCTGGAAAGAATAAATGCTGCTACATGTAAATTACACGTGAAATGAGCCGACCTACAATGAGAGCTACATAAGTGATAGTCACGTCTGCTGTCACCACGTTCAGCACCCCACGACCGTGGGACTTGCGGGGGATGCCTGAACACCAGAGCCCTTCGGTGCACTGTGCCTCCCCAGCGGGCATTAATATGTATAGCCTATCAGTAATCACTCCTTAGTTTGATTATGCAAGGGGATGCTGACCTGGCCCGCTCACTTCCTTTCCAGCGGCCATTCTTTGGGCTGTTCCTTCTTGTCCCACATGCCTAAAAGCTCCTGTCACAAAGCTTTGGTCATGAGGTGCAAGGAAAGGGTCGTGAAGTCTTTGCCAAGATGACTCCTCACAAAAACTTGTGACAGAGTGTTGGGGCCTCCCTTGCTCGCTCGCTTTCTGTCTGCAGCCCCCAGTCTGAGAGAACACAGCAGGAATTGAGGGGCCACGTTTTCCCTTGGGTGTGTCGCCTTGGCCAGCCAGTGGCTTTACTGCGCTCTTGCTGGGTGAAGCCTTTTGAGCCCCATCTCTTTCCATTTGGGTTGAAGCGGCAGCAGCTTCCCAACCCCCAAGGTCCCAATTTCCTGATATCCTTTTGCTTTCTTTCATTTTGCCTGCCCTGCCCTGCCCCGCACTCCGTGTGTCTTGCGTTCCTCCACACTGTTGGGATGGAGAAATGGTCCTGCTTCCTCACAGTGGAAGGGCGACTCGGAACAGCGGTGCGGGGGGCTGGGGAGAGGCTGCGCTGCATGTGAGCGCCCCTCCAGGCCTCCACCTCATCCTTGCTCCCCCGTCGCCTCCGGGATGTCAGGCAGCAGCTGAAGGAACGACCGCACACAATCTGCACGGGGTGGGGGTGAGAGGCGCTGTGCCCAGAAGACGTGGCCCTTCACCGTGCCACTCAAATGGCGCCTTGGGAATCTGCACATTCTTCTTCATTTTTCTACCCTGTGCATCCCGTTTGCTGTGGGGCCAGTAATGCGCCCCGGGCACTCATTTGCCAAATGACACTGTGTTTACTTTTAAAACACGAGAAAGCTTCGCCTGTGTGGCAAATGGCCTGCACAGGCGCCTCGAGCTGAGGAAACACGCACAACAGCTGTGTCCAGCCTGCTCGTGACGGTGGAGGTCCAGGGAGACAGCAAGCGGAAGACAGGGCGCACATCCAGGCGCGATGGCTGCGGGGTTGCCCACCCCAAGAGGTAGCATTATGGGGAAACTGAGTCAGGGGCCGTCTTCACTGAAGAACAGGAAGTGTATGGGATTTGAGTAGGTAAGGAATTGGAGACTGGATAAGCCAAGCTAAAGGACAGACAGAACAGTAAGCTCCGAGAAGGCGTCCCGTGGGTTGGGACACGGCAATGCCACCCGCCCTGCCACAGGGAATGTCCATTCAGGAAGGACAGAGGTCGCTGGCACCGCCGTGGATTGTTCTGGAGGTGGAAAAGGAGGCTGCCTAATCAGTGGCCCACCTAAGCTCGTGTCCCAGCCGGAGATGCGCCCGGGAAAGCTTGGCCCCTGCGTCCTTGGGCTTCCGGCTCTTGCGCAGCTCAACCACATGTGTTATGTAAAGGCTTCCAGTTTCCGGCTGCTGGTGGATGCACCCTGAGTAACCGGGTTCCTGCTGGCGATTAGACACAGGTTATGCCTGCTAACAAGCCTCACGTGGTTCCCTTATTGTATGGAAGAAAGTGTCTGAGAACCACCGCCTTTATTAATTATTCATTATTAAATTTACCTCAAGGCTCCCAGGACTTTACTCTGCAAATAAAACATCACTCTGGCTTCCACGTGCCAGATACATTGAAAGGCCCAGTATTTGGCCCTGTGGCTGGCGATCTCTGTGGACCTTTGCTAACAAAATCATTTTCATTGCGTGGAAGCATATTCATAAAAATGTGCACACGTACACTAACACAAAGCACAACTTGTGACGGGAATGTGTGAAAATAAAATGTACTTTCTTTTTTTCAAATGCACAAACTATAGGTATTGAAAAATAATAAAATTCTAAAGAAAAAGTGAAATTAACATTTATGTGCTCTAAGACACTTCTGTCCATCAGTGCTGAAGACCAACTTTGAAAAGAAAAAAAAAAAAGAGGCATAGATTAAAAACTTTAGATCAAGTGTTAAAATATTACTAAGCCTCTGTCAAGATACAGAGATAGAAAGTCAGTAGGATAGCTTTCTCATCTCTTAGAAGAAGTGACAATGCTGAGGCTTTGCCAAGTTGAAATTTTAAGAATTTTCAAAACAAAAACAGTCTGTGAAAATGACTGAAGTGAGACACACACACACACACACACACACACACACAAAATCACTATTTATACTTGCTCTTCAGGAGAGAGGGAGAAAGAGCAGATACTCTTCTCCACCTTCCTCCCGCTCAGTGCCACGGTAGCCCTAGGAGGACAGCCAGGGGAGGTGACAGGAAGCTCCTCTCGATGAGGGGACACTGAGGTGAGACCCTGTGGGTCTGGTTTTTGCCTCACATCTTCCAGTCTGAGCCAGCAGGAATCTGTCCCTAGGGGTCCCGGGGTCACAGATAGAAGGGTCCCGGGAGGAGATGCATGAGTCCAGAGGAGCTGGCGAGACAGAGCTGCTACAGACAGTGGCTGGGGCAGCGGTGCCTCCTGACTGTGTGGCGCTGCGACCGACAAGTTCAGCATGGATCTTGGAGACACCCCACTTCTGGTAGGGTGACATCAGGGGACAGGGAGGAGTTAGGACTTGCTCACCTCTAGCGGAGCCTCGCCTGCCCTGGCGCTATGGAGAGAGCTGGGGCTGTCAGCCGCACTAGGTGAACAGCCGGCCAGGGGTCACTCTGATCAGTAATACGAAGCTCCCCTGGGTGTTGGGGGAGAACTGAGGCACTTCTGCCTCCTCTGTGGTACGGGAACTAAGCAGGCCTGCCAAGGGCAGACCCCAGTGCCCGGATGGCGGGGCTGGACCTGCATCACCACTCGGTGGGCGTCGCGAAGATTGAGATGCTGCGCAGGTTCAAGGCTGAAGTGTCGGAAGCTCCCCGGGGAGTCGCCCCTGCACGTCCACGTTGGAGGCTGGGGACACTGAGACTGACGTCAAAAGCAGCAAAAGACACAAAGCCGCGCCTCGCGAGAAGGCCAGGGCTCTCCAGCTCAGGCATCTTCCTCCTCCTTTCGCCTCTTTACTCATTTAGCGTGGTGCTTGGTTCCGCCCACAACCGGGAGAATCTCCTGCCTCAGTTTGCTGGCCTACCTGTCAATCATCCAGGCACACCAATCGACAGGCGTCCCTTAATCCAGCCAAATTGTCGCCCGAGCCTTAGCGCACCTCGATCCTTCTTGGCCTACAGCGTTTTTTGCGGGACCAAGCAGCTCCAGGTTCCTCCAGCTCTCCGATGTGCAGACAGCGGCTGTGAACTCCTTACCTCCGACCCCGTCAGCCACCTAATAACTCCCCTTGCATAATTATGCATTTATTGTCTATTGGTTCTGTTCTTCTGGACACCCCTAATCAGTACTCTTACCTTCTTCTCACGGGCCCATCTTACATAAATACAGCACAATATCAAAAATAGAAATTTGACTTTGACGTCATGGCTGCACGCGGCTATTGTTTCACGGCAGTAATTCTTTGCAATGACCACCAAGTACTGATGCCCAGAATTACCCCCAATCCAGATTTCTATGGTTTGAATTCAATTTCATTTTAATATTATTACTTTTAAAATAGCTATGGATTCACAGTAACAAGTTATTGTAAAGCACGTGCACGAATAAATAACAAAAGCAAATGTGCCACTGTAACATCCATTAATGTGATTAAGATAAAACTTTCAATCAGAAGAGGAATTAGATGCAACTTGAGAGTATGTTTATATGCAAAGAACAGAAGTACCTACGAGAGGGCACCCTTGCTTACACACGGGGGTTTCCAGAAGGTTGCGTGGAAACTCTGCGTGAAAAGATTGACAATGGAGAAAAATCTGGGGATTTGCCTCTCGTATTATTTGCAAATTTTACCTGGAGAATTTATCGCTTTCATAATTGAAACGCTCCACCTTATGGCTATAAAGGAAGAAATGATCTTGAAAATATATTTAAAAGCCCTGGTTGGAAATAATATTAAAATGAAATTGAATTCAAACCATAGAAATTTGGATAGGGTGTAATTCTGACACAAGGTCCGTGGAGCACTTGGCTGTATTTATTCTAGAACTTACGGTTTCCTTCAAGCCTTCCTGCTGTGTGGTACAGTTGCATACATGCATTACGGCCGTGCATTTATCTCACGTCTATGCCATCTCCATGACCACATGGCTGGTTAAGCAAAAGTACAGGACCAGGAGCTATAATGTTTTGTAATTTGTGTTGCGGGGGATCCCCCAAAGGAAAGCATCATTTCAAAAACCCTCCATTTCTCCTGAGGCCACGTCCCTTTCTGCTTCTGTTCTCCCTCCCTCCTTTCTTCCCATAGAAACCTAGTGTCCGCAGGTTTCTGTCCACATTCATCCTGCTACACTTTTCTTCCACGAAACCTTTCTGGACGTCTCCTCCATGACGCACAGCATTCTGGGCATTGCAGATACGGCTCCGAGCAAACCAACGCTCCTGCTGGATGGGACGTGAACCTAGACAGGCAGCTTACGTAGAGACAGCCCAGCAGCTTCCTCCAGCTGCAAGGAGCAGGCGCCCCCAGCCACCGTCATCCAAGTGACTGAGAAGTGCTGGCTATGGCCACCAGGCTTCTCCAGAAGAGAAGCAGATATTTTATGGGAGATGGCAGAAGTGGCCCCAAGACTGTACTGCTCCATGTGGGTTCCATTTTATTATGCGCTTACAGGAAATGGAGCTAGACCAAGGCAAAATAGACTTGGGCTCAGCACTAATACCCTTGTCTCCTGAGTGCAGCTTTAATCAGGTATTAAATTGTATGAGCCCTTTCAATTATATTAATTCTACCTACCATCAGCTGCAGTGGGTGGATGTCGGGAACTTTCCAATCTCAGCTGTTCGCCAAGAGCCCTCCATGAGACAAACAGCTTAGGAGGAAGTGCCTGGCCCTCTGCTTGGTAAGCCCAGAAAAGGTCTGAAGCATCCTCAGTCCTTGGGGCCTTCCGCTTCTCCGGAGCTAGCTGGCTGGCAGAACTTTACCCGTCCACTTATTCTCTGTTGTGCAATCAATCTTCGGCCTGCACTGCCTCTGATTAATGTCCTTGAGAATCTTGCAAATTCTTCCGGAATTCCTGGGAGCACTGTAGTTTGTGTGAGTCAGAGTTTAGCGGACTATTCTCCTTTGCCAACATTCCAACCATCAAGAGCAAGGCCTGGGGGAGAAGGGCCAGGCTGAGGAGCCGTCTCTGTGCTGTCTGCATTTGGCCCCTCCAGTCCTGCTCGGGAGCGGTGGCTTGGGTGCTGGCCTGTGCTTGTCGTGGCTAGCATTTCATCTCACTTTGAATCCAGCGTCTTCTGTACTTAAACATTATTACTCCCGGACAGCACAATCGCTTAGGATACATTTTGCATGTTTTCACCCAAGAGCTTCATTAAACCAGAGAGAAAGTATAAGCCATTTTATTAAATATTGGCTGTTTCACTTTCAGGAAATAAAAGGTTGATTAGCATTTTATAAACAAGCTGTTCTGTGGCTATTCGATTCACTGAGTATCCACACATGATTTTGTTTAAGCTTAAGATTCTTTGGAGAAAAGGAAAAATTTAAAGGAATGAATTAGCCTACAAACGATCTGGGCACGGAAACATTCAGAGTCAGTGCTTATGGGTCTGTGTTTAATTCCATCAGTCTTAACATATATTTGACTAATTTTGGTAGCATTTGACTCACTGCATGCCTTCTACAACTCAGCACATAGACACTGACCAACTGTGGGCTCAGCGCTAAGAGCAAAACCCAATTCCAGGGGACAGTAAGATCCTTATGTCTGTGGAGCTGAATTCCAGCAGAGGGAAGGAAAAGCATTTCAGGGGCAGCCGCTCTGCCCCTCCACGTCATCCCTAAAGGAGGTGTGCTGGTGACAAGTATGCCCAGCGAAGTCCCTCAGAAGAAGCCACACCACACCGAGACCTTCAGACCTTGTCTGATGAAGAAACAGAGGCAAAAAGGACGGCGAGGGAGCCAGGCCAACTTTCACACAGTATGTGGATATGCAGAGAGTGGTTGACTTTGGCGCTGTGCCCACAGTCTCCAGCCTGGCTCTGTAAACAGCCCAAGTGACAGAGGGACTCACAGGAACAGCCAGCTCGGTTGGCTCTGGCCCCACCCTCCCACACAAATGTTTATACCTTTGCTCCTCAGATGCTCTTAAGTCTGTACCCACAAGAGTGCTGCCTGCCCTGCTACCTCGTGTGTGCATGAATAGCCGTGCCTAATTCAAGATATATCAGTCTGTACTGATGTCCGGTAGATGCGCCCAGAGAATTCTCCTTGGCTTTCACACAGAGCCTGGGGCTGAAGATGTTTGAATTCGGAGAAAGCCAACTATCAATACAGTATAACTACCAGCCACTCTTCAGACGAGGGCTCTTCCCTTGTATAATGGCCGGTTCTGTCAACTAGAGTAGCTCTGAAACTAAACTGGCTCAGCAAGTCCACACCATGGGGTATGAAGATCCGACCTAGGAAGGTTTATTACCTGGATGGCATAAAGGGGAATGAGGAAGGACGGATCTGATTCTGTGCTTCTGAGGAGCTGCAGTCTTCGCATTCACCTCGGGCGTCATCTCCTGGCCCCTGCCACAGATCTTTTGGCTTCTGGCATAGAACCTTTAGCTTTCCACCGCAGGCCCTTTGGCCTCCTGATACAGATTCACACAGGGCGCTGCAGGGAGCTCCAGACCTTGGACTGAATCCTTCCGTCTCCAACGCGTAGACACCCTCTGCAGTCCTCCTCCTCCAACTCTGGCTGACCATCACAAGCCGATCTTGTAATGTCGGGTGCATTTGTGTATCGTGTGTTACATCTGTTTCTCTGGTCAACCCTGGCTTATACGCCTCGTCACCGTGGCTTCATGACCCTAAGTACCCAAGGCACCATTTATTAGTGGGGGAATTCAAGCAGCAACCACGGGCACATAAGGCATGACCACTGTTAGAGTTTAATTTTGGCCAATGTTATGTGACAGAAATTTCAGGTTCATGGTGCTTAGATGTTGTAAAGTCCTATATTTATCATTTTTTTCTGTAGGTTTATGACTGTTATGCCAGAGATAACATGCATTTCTAATCATAAAGTTTTATTTGTCTTCTGTATTTTTTGGTAATTTTCATTTTTCAAATTACCTTGCAAGATGGTCCAGTGTCGAGCTGTTCCACTCGGCAGCTTCTTCCCTGATATGATTGTAGGATCAGATGTAAGGTGACATTGAAAGATGCATTCGCTTATTTCTCAGTGTGACACACCTAAAGGCATTTGTTTTTCTTGGCATTGCCTGAGAAACTTAGAATGCACCTTAAACACCTGGCTAGAAGTCTGGGCTTCGTGGTTCTGCAGGTCAGGCAGGATACCTCTCTTGATGCACAAAATACTGACATAATGGTCACTTAAGTTTCCTTGCTGGTGCTTCAGTAAAAGTGTACCACTCTTGCAAAAAAGACCTGAGAGTTGCCCGGAGTTGCTGGTGGTGATAACCTAATTGGTCTGAGTCTCCTGCCTTCCACCGCTCGCCTCGACCCCTGCCGAACTGTCTGAACATGGTCCAGGTGTGAGTGCGATTTATAGGTGCTTTACAAATATTATCTTGTTCACTGCACACACGGGTCCTACTTGTGGCATGACGCTCGTGTTCCTAAAAACACTTCCGTAAGACCAGTGTTCCCACTGCCACCGGGGCTTGTTGGTCTGCCGGCTAGGCCACCCATTCTCCTCTGTGTCTCTAACAGGACACTGACCTTTGTCATCTCAATGAATTCTAAGCTGCACATTGTCCCAAGACTCATGCTGTGCTTTTGCCTTGTACGTCATACTCCCAACTTGTTGCTTTGTCATGTGACTATCTCGTGTTCTTGGGCAGATTAAAAGGATACCAAGGAAAGTAAATTAATTTCTTCAGTGATAATGTCAACAGTGCTATACATAGATCTCTAGCTGTATTCTTAGCCCTTCAGGGCTCCATTTCCTGATCCAGAATTCCCAAGTCACAGTTTATGCATAAAATGAGGATCAGAAGACCTACTGTACATGATTCTTCTAAAGATTAAATTGGGCATCCAAGTGACAAGCCAGAGATGCGTCACTCAGTGGCTGAAGGTCACGTTCTGGTTTACGTAGCAGTTCACAAATACTATCTTTCACTGCTAGGAACCATGAAATGGCCAGAACATATCTTTTTACATCCAGTTGAGTAAACTGAAAGTCAACAAAATAAGAACTGTTTTGAACGACCTGTGGGATGTTTTCACCATGGCTTGGTACCTCTGCCCTTGCAAGATGAACAAGTGTTTGCAGGGGCTTCCACAACTGCGTAAGGCTCTTGCAAAGGTGACTCCTCAGCGTGTCCCAGAGCAGGTGGTGGTGGTCACCTCCTAGCTGGTGATCAGCTTGAAAGAGTGTCTTTCTGTATAGAGCGATGATGTGGTGAGCAAAACAGAAATGCAATCACACTAAGTAAGTACATGTTGAGTTTGAATTTCAGGTTTGATTACTTGGTAGGTAAAAGTGAAGCAGTCATATGGCCATTCTGTAATAACCATTAGCACGTGTTCTATGTGACATGTTGGCAAGCCAGCACAGCGCATGGTGGTGGATAGCCATGATCCCAGCCCTCTAGAAGGCTGAGGCAAGAGGGTCACAAGCTCAAGCCCAGCCTGGGAGCTTAGGAATTTAGTCCCTGACTCAAAAACAAACAAACAAAAATAATCAAAGGGCTAGGGATGTAGCTTAGTACAAAGACTTCAGATTTAATCCTAAAAGACTTGGGATTTAATCCTTAATACAGCCAGAAAAATCAAAAGCAAGCCCAGTGGACAAGACAAAGATTCACTCTTGGGTTCTGAAGTCGTGTTACAATTCTTGGGCGGTACACAGAAGGCAAGTTGCACACAGGTGTGGTGTCAGCGTTTCTAGAAGTGAACAACTAGAAGGCTCTCCAACGTATTTTTTTCTATTGTTGCTTGTCAGTTTCTTTCCTTTGTGATATAAATTTTTATAAAATTCCTGGCAAGTAATTTAGTAACGGGTGTGATTAATGCTGCTGTGGTTTTTAAGTGTGATGAGCAGTGGAAGTAACCTCGTGTAAGTGTGAAAGCCATCCTGCTGTAGTGGAAACGCCTAGCAAACTGAAGGAATGTTTGCCCTCTGCTGGAATTCCAAATTACACCACTGGAGGTTTCATGAGTGCAGGGAAAAAAGAATCTGTGTACTTTTGCTTCACACATTAAAAATTGAAGCCTTCTTTTGCCATATTGGTCACTCCTCTGAAGTGTCAGCTCTAAACATAGAGCAGCATTGTGAATCAAATGCTTTCAAGAGAGGCTGTTAGTGCCAGGACAATGGTTTTGGGGACCAAGGGATCCGGTGGCCCGCAAACCCAGCAATGGTGTCTTCCTATGCATGTCTTATTATTGTATATTCCAGAAAATATGAATAACTGAGTTACACAAGAGTAGAGTCTTGGGAGTTTGGGTGTCAGATACTTAATGTAACCTGGAATTAAGGCATCCCATTCTCAGCCACACCTCTGAACAAGCGGCTCTGAGTGCAGCCTCCCCAAGAATCTTAACTCAATGAGAAGAAAGATTTGTACTAATAGTGTTTGGACAGGATATCATGTCTGCATCTTGTACTATGAATTACTCCTACGAAGACAACAATATGCAATGTATTAATTACTGTGACTGTCCTCCTAACTTGTTTTGAAATTGTCTCATTGCTATTTGTTTCTCAATAAAATTAATAAAAATAAATAAATAAGTGAAAAGAATTTAAAAGGAAAGAGGGCGTCAGGCAGGCAGAAAGCTGCTCAGTGGCCGACCATAAGAACCGCACTAGGGTTCATGGTCTGAGGATTCCTGGCCAGGGGTGAGCAGAGAAGCGGCGAAACCATCTCGGGCCCAGCAGCAGTGTGGACTGCAGGCTTAGAGGTCCCAGAGAGGGTGGAGATGGCCCTGCTGGAAGGGGAGGCTCCTGCAGCTGGCTTTAAACTCTGGAAAGCGTCTCCTCGTCTCCTTCAGCTAGTGTCCTTCTAGCTCAGTGTCCTTCAGTCCACCTCCTCACCTGTCCCTAACCCCTCCAGCTAGCCAGTCCCTCCAGCTGGCCATCACTTGAGCATCTGGTGGCTCACTCACTGGCGCACAGATCTCGGAAGCACGGGAACACGTCAACACGTGCAGTCCTCATGTGTGAGGCTTCCCGGCTCCACCTTTTTTCACATTTTGTCGATTGTGGCCAAAGACTCAGACATACAGTAGATGGACTGGTTAGCGAAGCTCGAGTGAGCATTTGGAGGGGGCGGGTGGCCTACACGTCACCAGGGTATTTGGATGTTATCATTCCCTCTGAAAACAGCAGTTGGGTCTTGGGTCTGCTCTGAAAGTAACTGGAGCAAAGGGGGTTAAAAATGACATCCGATTCCAGGAAGGAGATTATATAACGCGATCTTTGATGCTTCTCTGCCATCGGGAAACTGGATTCTATTTTCTAGACTGTGTCATTTCTCTACAAAAATAGAATGATGGCTTTTTGTCCCAAGTCTGCAGAGAAGTAGTTGGTAGGCTAAATTTTAGAAATGTCTGAATTTCCTTTCAATAATTTTTCACAAAACTGAGATGTTTGGTTACTGCAGTGCCTGCCGATCCCGACCCTTCCCAGAATTCAGTAGTGTGGGCTGGGGTGACGCCTGCTAGGTTTTCTCTTTAATTTGTGACCATATTTCACCCCCAGGCTGTGGACCCCAGGACAGCTCTGTAACACAAACAACTCTTGGATTCCTTCTGCATCCCAGTTAAAGTTGCTTTCAAGATTTGGACGTAAGATGTTTCAATCACGCAGCATCTTAGTGCTACCAAGACAAGGGCTAGGGTGCAGTGATTGCCTACGTCGGACCCGCTCCAGTGGTGCTGCCCTGCACCCAGGCCCAGGGTGCCAACGTGCCTCTTGTCACTGTCCTTACTCCTCATCCTCAGGAATGAGCCAGCTTCTAAACACTGAGAGGTGCAGGCAAGAGACTTAGGGCTTTCTTTTTAGATCACAGTCATTTCTAAACTTAGGGAAGTAAGCAGGACTCTAAGACCTCAAGGAAAATGAAAACGTTAGAGGCGTTGTCTTGTTTGAAGTACAGAATCTGTTTATTGTAGTGGGTGATGTGTGGCTTTAGAAGAGCAAGTCCCCAATTTAGGAACATTCTCGATGCAAACTTTGACAAACACAAATGCACCTCATCTTAGGAAGATTTCTTTTTTCTTTTTGTATTTTAGGGAAGGGTCTACAGCATGTTCAGGGTCTCACTACTAGATCGGACTTGTAGTGATCCGCCTGTTTACAGCCTCCCAAAGCAGGGATTATAGGCGCATGCCACCACACAGTCTCAATTGCAGTCTCAGAGCGTAAGGCATAAGGACAGTGACAAGAGGCATGGTAGCACCCTGTAGATGCTTCTAAAAAGCAGCCAATAACTGCTGATCTGGAGGTGAGCTCTGCCCTGATTGGTGCAGGTAGGAAGAGGTGAGAATTATGCTCCTCTATCCCTTTGGCCAAGTGCTGAAAGGAACAAGATGCTTAAAAGAAAGAAAAAGAAACACCTAGAGGGAGGGGAGATAGTAAGCAGCAGAGGATGTACACGAGCGGGAGTCCCAGAAGGCAAATGCAGGGCAAAGGGCTGGCATCAGCATCTGTGGCCCTGAGGCCACCTTGGTGTCTTGGTGCAGGGAGTGAGCAGCCTTCCACGCCAACTGCAGCCAGAAAGAAGCTGGTCTCCGTGGGAGCACTGGAGGTCAGCTTCACCAGGGCTGGCTTGCAGCTACGACAGCTGCTTTGGCTCCAGCTGCAATGGAGCACTGGGATTGCACTGTCGGAGCTTTTAAGCCGAATTCTCCCCGTGTAAAACCGGGAGGCGCAGAGCGTGCATGGCTTGTGACTGACATTCCGTTTGCAGTACTCACGGCTCTCACACTTGGAATCAATGCCTGTGGGCTTGTTAAAACAGATTGCTAATCCATCCCCAGAGTTCCCGGCTCAGTGGATGTGGGGACAGGGTCGAGAGTTTGCAGTGCTGTCAGGTTTCCTGCTGCTGCAGCTGCCCCGGGGTCCCTGGGTGCCACTGTCCTACATGGACATCAGAGAACCCAGGACTAAGTGACCTCGCGTTATGGTTTGTGTCTAGGTGTCCCCCAAAGCCTCATGCAGTCCAGGGGTGGCTTCTAGTGTTTGTGATTAATTTGTAATCCAGTGCTGGGATTATGGGTGTGAGTGCTACAGAACTGCTGGGCAGCTCTTCAAAACCAAATCTAGGGCGGATAGCCTGAGTGCAGTGTAAGGGAGGGAGAGGGGCTTGCTCTCTGCCGCTGCGCCTCCCTCTTCGCCCTACCTGTGTTGTTTTCCTCTGTGAACTGCTGCCCTCTGCCATGTGTCTCTCTGCCTTATTAACTCAAGGTTTGGTTAAGGAAAGAGAAGCTCAGACAGTTTAAATGACTTAAATTCACTTAGCTGCAGGCCCCGGACACTGGATTGGAGTGAGCTTTGTTTAGCAATTAAATTCTCCATTCTCTGGTCCTATCGATGCTTGTAGAGCCAGCCGAGAATGGGCCAAAATCCCACAAACTGTGAGCTAAATAACCCTTTCCTTGCTTAATTTTGGATGTTGGTACTTTGGCCCAGCAACAAAAGAAAAGTTACTGAGACACCTCACTTAGTGGTGTTAGTTGGGGTTCTCCAGGGCGTCAGGATCAATGGAAAGTATGTTGCTAATTATGCAAGGGGGGTTAGTTCGCGGTTCACTGCGTCAGAGGCAGTGTCCACAGTGGCTGTCCATGTAGTGAGGATCCCGCAGCTGCTCAGCCCAAGATGGAAGCTGCAGAGCATGCAGGATCAAGGACGTGAAAGGCCTGGGAGCGCCCTGGAAAGTTGCGGGAGTGAGCCTGCAGGGAAGAAACAGCGTACTGCTGCAGCCTCTGTAGTTTTGCCTCTATTGGTTTAGTGGTCTAGCAAAGCACAGCTCTGGGTGTGCCTGTGGGTGATTGACAGGTAGCCAAGCAAACCAAATGGGAGCACCCGCCCTGGATGTGGGTGGCAACAACCAATAAGCTTGTAGCTGTTGTTATTGCCCTCTGTAAGGTTGCGGTCCCTGTGCTAGGCAGTTCTTCGTAAGCCAAGTTGACACATGCCAATCAGTGGCCATGCAGCCTGGTACCATTGTTCTGCCTCCCCCGTCCTTCTCCCCACTTGGAGATGGTAGACAAAGAGAGAAAGATTTAAATTCTCGCCTTGGTACTACTGACTGGTAAAAGCAGATCATCGCTGATTGGACAGTCAGCTTTGCTTGAGCAGGGAAGTTAAAATATACTGTGTAGATTCGTATCACGAGTCATCTCTACCCCAGAGGTAGGGTGCCATCGTCTTTCCTGGGTCATTTGGAGCACAGTTGCTTGCCAGAGCTTTTGCAGTGGGACGAGGGAGAATGTAGGTCGCACAGCTGGGTGAGGAGCCTCAGGACGAGCCGCGGAGGCAGCGCGCGCGTCACCGCCTCTGGTCCCCTCCCGCGGAGATTGCCACATTGCAGGAGATGCCTGGTAAGGAAACGTCCTGCAGGCGCAGCCCTCCTCCCTCGCCTGGCTGCAGCTCTGCACATGCCCGCCTCTCCCACAGGAAAGCAACACCGTGTCACAGTGACCTGCGTGAAGGTGCCTGCGGAGCTGTGTGCCGAGGGACTCCGCGTCTCTAACTGCAGCAAAGACATCAGCATCACTTGGAGGACCCACCCCAACGCAGCGCATGGGGGTCCGCCCAGGCCTTCCGGCCAGGAGGCGGGGGGGGGGGGGCGATTCTGGGACCTCACGTGCGCCCAGCTGACTCTGGGGCCGCTGCGGCTGCGGGCACGAGGTCCGCACTCTGAGAGCCCAGGTTCATCCTCAGCCATTCTCGGACGCATTCGAAGGTGACAAAGTGTGCGTGACATTCCAGACCCCACCCGAGTGTTTCTGTGCCTCAGTCTGGCAAGGACAGCTTTGCGTGGGCCTCATGGTCCAGAGGTCTGTGGACAGATAAACCGTGGTGTTGAATGCAGAAGTTTGCTATTTTGATTTCGTACAAACGGCAAAATTTGCTCAAATGCCAGGATTATTCTTGGTTGTTTTAACCAGTCTTTGTTTGTAGTACACAGCGTTTGTGATCCTTCGTGGCCCATCTGGATTCCTTTTTTACTCACCTTCCTTCCCCCTCTCTCCATCTCTCTTTTTAAACTTATTTATTGGATACAGGGTCCCGCTATGCAGCTCAGACTCCTAGTGATCCTCCTGCCTCAGCCTCCCTTGCGCTGGGATTACAGGCGTGCACCGCCACCTGGGATGGAACTTGGGACCTTGCGCTGGTCAGCCAGGCGCTGACGCTGCTGAGCTGTCTCCCCGGCCCATCATCCCTCCTTCTCTTGATCGTCTTCCAGTCTGCAGAAGGTCTCCCTGCCCCTGCTCCCTATTACCTGCCTTTTACTTTGCTCTTTTTTTGTACTCAGCGTCGCTCAGATAAGAGAAACCACATGATATTGAAGCTCGTGTGTCTGATTTAGTTCACTAGCCTTATGGTCTCAAGGTCCATGCATTTTCCTATAAATGACTCAAGTTTGGGCTTTTTATGACATAGTAGTATTCCATTGTGTGTCCGCTTTCTTTATCCATTTATCTGCTGATGGCCATAGAGGCTGCTGCCAAGGTCCAGCCACTTACTGATTCTCACTGGTTGAAGCAGGGTCTTTGCACTGAACTATGCCTCCAGTTCTTTTTCTTTTTCTTTTTTCTTTTTTTGGCAGAACTGGGGATTGAACTCAGGGCCTTGTGCTTGCCAGGGAAGCAGCTATTCTACTAAGCCATCTCCCCAGCCCTCTTCCAGGTCTTTTTAAATGTTATTTTGAGACTATGTCTTGCTAAGTTAGTAAGTTTCTAAGGCTCTTCCTGCCTCAGCCTCCCCCAGGGCTGGGATTAGAGGCATACACCACATACTAGGCCTGCTTATTTGTTTGTTTGCCTTGAAATACTGGTGAAAAAGGAGCCAGGAAGATAGCTCAGCGGCATAAGTGCCTGCCTAGGCAAGCGCAAGGTCCTGAGTTCTATCCCCCCTCAGTACCACAAGAAAAAAAAGAAGAAAAAAAAGAGTACCTTTAGTACTGGTGAATAAAATCAGAAGCACTCTTCTACTGCACTACAGCCCTGGGCCTACTTCTAGGAAAAATAAAAATAATTTTTAAATATTTCCCTTTTTTATGTTTTTATTTTATTTTGTTTTTATTTCATGTATTTAGTACTGGATCTCACTATGTGGATTGGACTCATAGTTAGCCTCCTGCTTTCAGCCACCCAAGGGCTGGGATTATAGGTGTGCGCCACCACACCCAGTGTCCACTGCAGTCTCAGCGTGCCCCTGGGGTGGGGCTGCACAGCACGCCCGGCTGGAACCCCAGCCACTGCGCCCTGCCTAAGCAGGCGCTTTAGTGCGCTGAGCTATCTGCACCCCCCACTTATTTTTTAATTTGTGTCTCAAACAACCGACAGTAGCTCTGGATTCCTTAATTCCAAGTTTTAGCCCATCTCTGTGTAAGGACGTGGCTTGGAAAAGAACATCCAGCACCGCAGCAGAGGAAACGCAGAGATGCAGAGGGACGCATCTGGGGACGTGCTGGGGACACTGGGAACAGCCAGCTGCCACGGTGTCCTGCCCCAAGCTTGAGGGACTCCAGGGGAACTCTGATCTCCGCACCCAGACGGTGACAGCAGCCTTCTCGCCCAGAGGCAGAGCCTTACCTGGGACAGCAAGCTGCGGAAGGCTTTCCCCAGGTCCCTGAAGCGGGAGGCAGGGGCCACCCTGGAGGGGCACTGGGATGGGACAAGATGCTGAGGAGATGCCAGGGGGCCAACTGCTTCCTGCGCAGGGACCACCCCGCAGTCCTCGCGGGTGCTCGTGGGCTGTGCCTCAGCGTCAGGGTGGGAGACCCCCCACGAGGTAAAACCGAGTGAACTAATCCCCCCCCCAACGATCCTAACACTGATCTGAAATATTATGGAATAGTGGTGTGTGCAAAAGTGCAAAGTAGTTTGGTAAAGGAACTCGCAGTCCTAAGAGACGTTGTATCATACTTGTACTCGCAGATGCTTTCCTGCTTTGAAAGCCAGAGCACTCCTGATATATCACCGACTTTCAAGAGCCACCCTGGGACGGTCCAACGCAGAGGTCTCCACTCAAGGGACCGAGGCGTCTTTCCCTAGGACCTGCCCACATCCTCTGGTCCGCAGCCCAGTTCCCTCTCTTGTCTCCATGCCAAGCACTGGATTCCAGCTGCTTAAACTCATTTTTCTTGTGCTGAATGAGGCATTGAATTAAATTCTTCAAATACAAATTAGAGGGAACCTCTGCATTACCAGGAAGATTTGTATCTTGTTAAACAATATGATAGTCAGAGGCCAATGAGTTTGCACGGACGACTCCAACCAAATTGGCTTTGCCCACATGGTGAAATCTTTTCACATCCCTGATATGTTCCACACAAATGCATAAATCTTAAAGCTACCAGAGTGAGCTGAAAATAGGAATGCTCTAAGCATTTGCTGCAGACAAAAGATATTTGAGAAGGTAGGCTGAGGGAAATGGAGGCAGATCCCAGGATGACAGCTACGTCATTCACCTCGTTCCGGGCAAGGGACAGCCAGGGCTCGCAGGATGGGGCGCCATCCTCCGGGTGGTGCACTTGTCCCACTGAAGGTGCTTCCTCAGATGGTGGCCTCAGGGCTCGCCCTTCATTGTGCAGGCTCCGTGTGACCCCCTAGCTCAACACGGGCCTGCCTTTCCCAGGCTTTCCACTGGCGACCCGCTGGCGACGCTAGCAAACGACACTGAGATGAAAGGGTCATTGAGAAATACAGACAGACAAACAGGCCTCACGTGTGCAGGTGGCTCCAGAAGTGAAGGTGTGAGTGGGCAGATGTTTTACCAAAGCCTGCTACGTCGTGGACCTTACGTTAGGGATTTGTACAATTCATCCTCACGTTTTCTATGGCTGCAATCCATGACTTAATAACTGCAGTAATTTCTCCGTTCTTCTTTGGATGAGCGTAATTTAAGTTCTGCTGCTAATTTTAAAGAACTGAATTCTTTTCACGAGGTGTTGTGCCCCTCTTTAGCACTTAGAAACTTGTTGCCTTCATACATTTTGTGGTAGTCCTTGCACTTTCCCTATGACACATGCATTACTTAATCAGTACTGTCCTTCAGGAGGCCCCAAAGTTTACAGCACAAGAAGCAAGACCCAAGGATGCCCCTTGACTCCACAGCAGAACAGCACGCTAGTGCTTGGAGAAGTATCTCATTAATTTAATGGGTTTCTGTTCACTTCCATTGCCTATTGTCTACTTCCATTTTTTCCTAACTTGCCATTTTTATCTGCCAATAGTTTTGATGAGGATTCCTGATCAATTATTATTGCATCAGCTCTCGTGATTCAATATTCATGTAGTTAATATTATTTGACCTATAGCTTTTCCCTGTTTTTTTTTTCTTTTTGAGACTCAGAGTTGTTTTCTGTTTTCCACTTATAATTGTGTTTTGTGATGTTAGCCTATTTGATCATGCTTAAAGCTACTTTTCTCCTCCAAAATTAGGAAGAATTTATCTTAATTGTTATCCTTTTTGGACTTGGTCTTTCATATTTAAATCTTCAGGTCAGACTGGACAAATAGCTCAGCGGTTTAAAGTGTCTGCTTAGATGCAGGGGCCGGGAGTTCGATCCCTGGGCCTGCTGTATGGGCCCTGCCCGCCCCCCCCCCGGGGCACACTGAGAAGGCGATTGAGACTGGGCGTGGTGGCCCGAGCCTATGATCGCAGCTCTTGGGAGGCTGTAAACGGGCAGATCACTAGGAGTCCGATCTAGTAGTGAGACCCTGAACACTCTGTACACACTGTCCTAAATACAAAACAGTAAACAAAAAAAATAAATAACTCTTCAGATTAACTGATTTTGCCTTATAAAAGTGAGTTGGGGGAGGTAAACCTAAATTTCTAAGTGATTAGCAAGTTGTTAGAAAACTTTTTAAGTGGTACCTTTCTATTAGAAATCCACTGTTGCCATACTGAAAATTATTCTTGAGATCTGTAGCTAGGTTTGAGGGATAAGTTTAAACTCATATTGGATGAAAATTGGTGTTCTTCTAACAGTCAAATCTCCTGTGCAAATTCATCACCATTTTTTTTTAAGCTTGAATTTATGTTTGGAAATAAAAATGCAAATTAAAAAACTTTTACAAAATTGTCACACAAAAACCCATCTTAGGATATCATTACATGCTACATTTACTTAGGAAAAGTTAATAGATCTTATCAAAACAAACAGTTGTCAATTATAAATGTAAATTCCTTTCTTTGAGCCAAAAGG
>NDGN011541473.1:1452-19103 GCA_002564285.1 Tympanoctomys barrerae | reverse complement strand
TTTTTTTTTTGTTTTTTGAGTTTTTAATATTTATTGTGCATCAAAATTTTCAATATCCACTGGTACAAAATCCAAAAGAGAAAAACAGAAATAAATTCCTATATGAACTACACTGAAAATACTAATAGCACTGTACAAAAAATATTTACTCCAATCATCACACCCGTGGCTGTCTGCACACAGGACAGCACCACGCTTCGCCTCACACTGGCAGCGCGTGTGTTTTGCTTCCTTGGCCTTTTTGCAGGTCACGCTTGACATCTCGCTGGCTTGCTGATGTGTCAGGAGGGTCTCATTATATTATGCAATGTGTGGTTAATAGCAACATAAAATAGCAATACAATAAAGTAGTTAGGACATTCTTCGTATGTGTTGCATGTTGAGAATAAACATCACCATTTTCCTATCAGCAGTACACTTGCTCACAAAACCTAAGACACATCAGAAATAAAAACCTGTGCGAGCTGCAATGTAAACACAAACAAGCCCACCACAGAAATGGCCTTCGCTTCCTCTGCCACGCCCAAGGCAGTCTTCACAGTCCACGCGCATGTCTCCCTTTCTGTGGTAGCCCACGCGCTCCGCCTTCCTTGTCTTCCTTTCCTAATGGCAGGCCATTATTATTTTTAAATTAGTTTTTATTTATTTGCTACAGGGTCTCACTATGTAGCTCAGACTCATAGTGATCCTCCTGTCTTAGTCTCCCCAGGGCTGAGAATACAGATGTGCACCACCACGCCCGGTTTCGGTGGCCGGCACGGCATGCAGTACTAGGGATCAAACCCGGGTCCTTGAGCTTGCCAGGTGGGCGCTTGGACCACCAAGCTCTCTCCCCAGCCATGGTAGGCCACTCTTGTCACCTTCTTTTTGTGTCCTGCAGGGGCTTCCTACTATGTTGTACAACATGCACTTGGCGTGGAACTAAGATACCGATAAAATTTCAAATGTGTAAGGAGTGTGTGGAATAGACACCCACATTTCCACAACAGTTGCTTCCCTGCTTACAAAACCTAAGCGATAACATCAGAAACGATTATGGGGACTGCAGTGAAAATACCAACTCTACAACAAATGCAGTCTTTGCGTCAAATTGTCACATGCAAGGCGGTCTCCCCACGTGACTGTTGCGTGTCCCGTGCACACATATTGCTTACACTGATAACATGTATGTTTTGTGTTCCTGTTCTTCTTGTAGGGTACAGGTGACATCTTCTTGTTTTTCTGTTGCTGTAGTAGTTCATTGGGATGCTGCACCTGCCTGTTCACCTCTCAGCTCACCAGTGTGCTCCACAAATTTTTTGCTACCCTGGGAAGAAACATTTTGTTGTTCCTCTGTTATAAATGATCTCTTATAAGTTCCAGTCCCATTTTCTCTGTGGTACTTTACACTTGTTGTTTTCTTTACAAATATCAAACTATTTTTGCCACATATGTTTAAGATCAAGTAAAACACAATCACTGGCCAATGTTTCGTATTTCATGTGACATGATAGTTGCTTCATAAAGCATCTACATCTAGTTCACCTTTAGTGTTGTTGTAGAAAGTTTGCATCTCAGGTTTCAGATTTGTCAAGGTGTCTCTATCAATATTTCCATCATGGGAGCTGGGCTATAGCTCAGCAGCACAAGCACCTTCCTGGCAAGCACAACATCCTGAGTTTGATCCCTGGTACCACACACGCACGCACACACACACACACACACACACACACACAAATTCCATCATGATGAAATGTTGACATCAATAATAACAGTTTATTTTTTTCCTCACATATGAGGTCAGTGTAAATCTTTCTGAAATCCAAAGATTGAACTATGGTTCTCTGTTTTGAAATTGCAACACTTCATCTAGAATTTCTGCTTTGTGTTTGTGTACAGTTCCTGTCTGGGTCAACTTATGCTCCGTTAGCGAATGTAACACCAAATGAAAACCAGTAAAGCCAACGGTGGAATGTCACATTCCGATTAAGTTTGGATGTGGGAGTGACAAGTCTGCTCACAGTGTCACTCAGTTTATTACTATTTGAATAAGGATCTGATGGCTGAGTTCCATGGTTAATGGAAAATGTAAAGATTGAAAGCATTATCTTTGCACCTAAAAGGGCATTATTTTGACCTGTCGCTTTCCTGTAAGTCCTTTACATTTCTGCAGTTACCATGAGAAGTCCCTGCTAAGTACAGCAGGCATATGCATGCTTTCAGTTCCACTAGTGGGCGTCATAATAAATACATTTTTTAATATGACTGCTGGTGCCCACAGAATGTCTACTTGCATGTCATCCTTTTTTGTGTATTTCACGGCATCATGTAGCATTTTGTCTGTTATAATTTCCAACACTGAATGTCAGTGCTGGCGTTCTGTCTAATACCTTTCACTCCTGCCAGACTCTCATTGTATTTTTGGATCTAGTTCTAGCGTTGGATCATCCCGCTTGGTTGTGCAGCCCTTTTGCAACATTTTGACTCATCAGGTATGTATTCACATTGCTGCTTTTCTCATCACCTGAATCAAGCAGGCCTGCATTCCCTTGGGATCCCTCCACTCTTGATCCATTTCGTTGTCACAGGACTTTTGGCTCACACGGGCCATCATTGTCATCATCACCCGCACTTCTCTTCTGTTATGAAACCATGGATTTCATCGTAACGGGCGGTCTTCACCATCCCAGCCTCAGTAACCTAATGACTCACTTTTGACTCCTCCAAGACTAGCACATCTGGTTTCTCATGAGCCACTGTACTGAACCAGCCTCCCCCTCGACCCTTATGCCTCAGCCTCCTGAGGGCTGGGATTACAAGCATTCCCCACTACACCCAGTTGGATAGCGCCATTTTTAAAAATGTATTTAGCACAGGGTCTCACTACATGGATTGGATCATAGTGATCGTCCTGTTTTCAGCCTCCCATGTGCTGGGATTACAGGCACGTGCCACCACACCCAGCCCCAATTGCCATCTCACGCGCCCAGGAGGTGGGGCCGGCACGGCACACTGAGGATTGCATTGTAGCCACTGCGCTCAGTCTAAGCAGGCACTTTTGTCCACTGAGCTATCTGGCCAGCCNTTGGAGAGTGCCATTTTTGATCAATATTTCTCAGCATATGAGCCCTCAATCTAGGGCCTCAGTGCCTCATAAGTACCCAAACTTCCACAGTACTCCACGGACTGTGAGAGACACTGCTTTCACTCAGCTTAATGCATTTAAGGCTCATGCGCGTTGCTGCAAGTTCATGTGCTATAGATCCGTTGCTTTGTATTGTTGAATATTATCTCATTGGATGGAAGTATCTGTTTGCTTATTCATTTCCTAGCTGAAGATCAATTTGGATTGCTCCCAGTTTTCATGATTATAGTTTCACAATGCATTTTTACTGCAAAACCATTTAGTAAGCCGCTATAGCAGTCACTATAATGAAATATCTGAGGGTAGGCACTTAGTTAAGGGAAGAGGTTTAAATTCAAAGAGCGTAATGCCAGTTCTAGGAAGGGCCTAACGGGCTGTAGCACATTGTGTCAGAGGGCATCATGGTAAGACTATGTGCGAGAGGGATGCCGTACAGCAAGACAGGGAGCCAGGGAGACGCCATAGAGGGGAGGGGCTTGCTTTTTAACGACAGACGTCCCTCCAGATCTAGCCATGGCTCCTTGAGAGTGACATCAATTCCTTCCAAGAGCAGAAGCTCAGTGACCTAACTACCTCCCAGTACAGGTGCAAGAGCCAGCGCAGCAGATCTTGGAGGACACACTCATTGTCTAAGCTACTGCAGCTGCTAAACATGCACCAGGTTAGCCAGCACTGAAGGAAAGTGGGTGTCTGTAGAATACAGAAATAAGACCTCCTCTCAGAGCAAGAGAGGAAGGGGTCAACTTTTAATAGATCCAGGATTTGGGTATGGTTCGAGGACTATGGGAAACAGCCAGGGCCTGCCCGCAAGCCTGGGCGAAGTGGGAAAAGTGGTCAATGTGGGCTCAGAGGCAGCAGAATGAGGTGGGCAACAGGCATCAAGTGCCTGTGCTGTGGCGGCCGGGAGCCCTGGGGATGGATTGGGCTTCTGACCCAGCCTTATGGAGTGTCTGGGAAACCCCACTGTCCTCCTGGAAGCTTTGGGCATGCCTGTCTGTAAATGGGGAGCACGGCAGCACGCAGGGGCCCAAATGCTATGCTCCCCCCAATTCGTCTTGAAATCCTCACTGCCTCAGAGATCATGTTAGGAAACAGAGGCTTTGGGAGGTGGTTGGATCATCAGGGTGGAGCCCTGGTCAGGACATTAGTGCACTCAGAAAGGGGCCCCAGAGAGCTACCTCATCCCTTCCACCCTGCGAGGACACAGCAAGATGTTACTGGGGCCCCAGGAAGCAGCTTGTATGAGACACCAAGTCTGCTACTGCTTTGATCTTGGGCTTTCCAGCCTCCAAAATGGAGAGAAACCAAAGATACTTGTAAGGTACCAAGACAGTGGTGCTTTGTACAGGAGCAGGAGCAGACTGAGCGAGAGTGTGTTCCTCAAGGGAAATAGACAATGCTGTCACCAGTGCAAAGTAAGGGTTTCATAACTGTCATATTGGGCAAGTGGGGCTGGATGTTAAATAAGAAAACAATGTAGAAGTTATTTCAGCTGTGCTTGTCTAACTCCACGTGCAAGTCCTTTCCTATGAGAACCAATCCTGTATCTTCTTGTCTAGAATCTAGGTGGCCTTGCAACTGTTTAGCCAGTACCGCAAGACCACCACGATGCCATGTGAGTCCTGACACCGACCCCCAGAAGTCCTTGAAGTCTTTGCCCTGTTTCCTGGAACCCTTGGTCTCAGAGCTTCCAGGCTTCATTGCTTAGAAGTCAAACTCTTGAGCCTGAAGCCACAGTGCCGGCGAGATTGCCACGGTGCTGGTGAGAACACGAAGCAGACAGATCCAGAAAAGCATCTGAATCCAGGCCCAGGTTGTACAATTCCTGGTCCCAGCCCCTAGCCACTGGAGTCACCCGCTTTGAGTCTTCCCAGCTAAGAGTCTGGACACTGTGGGCACAAACCATCTCCTCTCTGCCCTGCCCACATTCCTGGTCCACAGAAGTTGTGCATGCAGCAACATGGTGGGTGTGTTCAATCACCAAGTTTGGGGTTGTTTAACTGCATAGCAATTGATGGCCAGAGCCTTATTCTAGATAGTCTCCAGGGGGATAAAGGGAAACCAAGCCAACTTCTTTCAGCAGCATGTGACAGCTTCCCCTCACCCACACCCTAGAGGAGCTCCATGAATGGAACTGGAAAAGTCTAGCTGGATTTTCTGCATCCTCGGGAACATACACTCAAGGATGCTTGATTTTGTTTCTTCTGCTTTTGTGCCTACTGAAAACCATGAGAAATTATTCCAGATCTTGCAGAAATTAGATCAATTGCTTTAACCAAATAACCCCGCATTCTGGCTCATACCTTGGCCTCCTGTGACTGACATGTGCCAGTTAGACCCTGGGCTCTAGATCACCTTAGCAGGGGAGTGGAAAGACCATGCACAGGATCTCAGCTCAGGGTTTAGGTTCCAGCCCTGCTGCTTAGTAACTGTGCCTCTGGGCAAGGCACTTGGCCTCTGTGAGTCCCACTGTCCTTGTGTACACAATGAAGCCAGGCGTGTGTCTGTCACATGACTGCTTTGGAGGTGGAAAGAGGAGCCATCTGGCAAGGGCCTAGAAGAGATGGTGACTCATAACAAAGCCACTGCCAATGTTATTCCTAATAGCTTGCCCCACCCCCACAAAGCTGAGCAGGAGGTTCTGGGTCCTGGGGATCCCTGCAGCACTCTGGCTCCTGTTCCAGGCCCCCAGCCTCAAAAGGCCCAGCCATGGGAGCCGGCTGCTACCTTGACCTAAAGCCAAGCCCCAGGAAGACCTGCACAAATAGAAGCTGCTGGCACAGCCATAGGCCCCGGGTTGGCATCTTCAGCGGCCCATGGATGCCTCTTTAATATGGCTGTTGGCTGCCGCTGGGCTCGGCTTTTGAGACCAGAGAGGGCGTCAAAGAGGAACCAATAAAGGCTGCATCCCCAGGGACAAGTACAGCCCCGCAGGCACTGGTGCTGTTGTCCCATCCATTTTCAGGAGGAAAGAGATGACAAGGGCTCGGGAAATTATAGCCCCATCAGGCTGCCATCATCTCCCGCAGCTCATGGAAGTGATCAACGGCCCTGGCTCTCAAGGTGGAGATCAAAGGGAGGAAGGATGACTCTGGGGATCTTAGCTCTGGTGGCTGGCAGCCCAGGTGCCCAAGCGCATGATGGATCAAGGGCTCTGATGCGGAGAGGAGACATGAATCTCTACACGTCCCTGCTGCAAGCTAGAGTCGGTCCTGAGGGTGCCCTGGTATCTTTGTCTCAGAGCCTCAGGACAGAACCTTGCTCTGGTGCAGCTCAAGGCAGCCTCTGGGACCTCAGTGTCAGGAAGGGGAGGGCCACCTCTGTACTGGGCAACATTCATTAGGCCTCAGCAAGCACGAGATGATATGAACGAATGAATGAATGAGTGAATGAATGAATGAATGAATGAATAAATGAGTGCATCTTTGTCTCTCTAATTCTGAGCCTTTGGCCAGTCACTTTGAGCAAGTCAAATGGCTCGACTGAGCCTTAGTTTTCTCATCTGTGAAATAGAAACTTGGACATCTACCTCCTGAGACGGGGGTTGTGACGATGGGACAACGTCATACAAGAAAAACAGGTGGTTGAAAAACATTCAAGGTGCTTGGCCAAGGGAGGGGCTGCCTCCTGCAAGGGCAGGATGAAAAACACAGTTCAGATGGGCAGGGGCTGCTCCTTGGAGCAGGGTTCTGACGCACCAGGGCAAGGCAGCTCTGCTCTGGCTCACTGTTTTCTTGCCTGTTTGTGACGTGAGTCACCTGCTGGGAAGGGACCATGTGTGCTCAGCAAGTTTCTCATGCCCATCTGATGGGGTCCTAGCCAGAACATTTGGACAGGGGTGGTTCTGCAGGTGCCACAGAGGCAGGGACATTTGTGGTCTCCCATGACAGCTGGTAGAGCAGGGATCTGGGCACATGGCGGTTGTGCTGCACCTTTTTCCCAAAAGACCAAGCTGAGAGCTTCAGCCTTCATCACTGGGGAGCTTGGGAGGCTCCTGAGCAGGACAGTGGCTTCTCCGAGGTGATCCCTAGCTCTGTCAGACTGTGGTTTTTCAAGACCTGCAGGAAAATGGGTCAGCACTGCATACTGGTGGCTGGAGCAGAGAGGGGAGGCAGACGGCTAGGACGTGTCTGGAAGGGCCCTACCCTAGCCATGGGCTGCGCCATGGCCTGCTGTCTGAGCTAGGGCACAAGGCCCAGTCAGCTCGCATCCCTACTCCGAGCCTGGGCCTCCCCTGTGCCCTGGGATGGCTGTGAAAAGACATTACTATGGAGATGACAGGAAGACTTCCCCAGGTGGTGGCAGCAAGTTGGGCTGGAGGCAGAAAGGAGCAGGAAGCCTCCAGAGGTCATGAGGTGAGTCACTGTGAAAGGAGGACAAGAGCGGCTGGCAGGAGCATGACCTCCACGGCCTTCACACTACCAGAAGTAGGCACCACCAGCATGCCTTGGGGAGCACTCTCAGTGTCGTTTCCCAAGTATGACTGACCCTGTGAGGAGACCAGGTCACCCAGGGCCCCTGGCTCTTTCTTCTGCGTCTTCACTTTTCTCAGCATCCCCAGGGCCTGGGGCCTGGGACCTGCCTGGAGCAGGCACTGATCCAGGAAGAGAAGGCAAGAGGGAGAGAAGAACCAGATCCTTCCCAGGAGACACAGGCTTCCCAGGGCAAGGTAGATGACCAGGGGGAATCCTGGGAGGCTGCTGAGAGAAGGCAATGCCTGCTCTGGGCAAGAGGCATGTGTAGGGGTGCTCTGCAGTTGGCGGGGAGTCCTGTGTGCAGGGGGTGCCTCAGGAGTCGCCAGATCATTTCAAATGAAGCTCTCAAGCTCTTGCAGGGAAAGCTTTGTGGTCAAGGCTGCCCTACAGCAATAACAAGTTTCTCAGTGCCAAGGCCAGCGTGCCAAGGGGGTGACATGGGAACAGTCTGTGGTCACAGCCCATGGCAGACCTTACTCTCTGTGAAAACCAGCACTATCAAAGTCTCCATAAAGCACACAGAAATAAATGAAAAGGAGCAAAAGCATGACATGAAATGTATTCAAGAATAGATTATCGATGATGCCTATCAAGCCATGAGCCATCTGGGAAGGCTGAATCTGTGACCCTCTGCGTGGAGGTCAAGCCATCCCCCCCACTTCCTCCAGGAAGTCCCCTCTGCCACTGTCCAGTGGGACAGGGCTCCCACACCGAGCATCTGTCATCTGTGCTCAAACTTACTGGACCACATTGTGACTATGTGCCTCTGAGCCTCTTCTCCACCGACTTATGGCTCCTTGAAGGCAGTAATGGTGTCTAAGTTACTGTCAGGATCCTGTCCATCCATCCATCCATCCATCCATCCATCCAGCCGTCTGTCCATCCATCCGTCCACCTGTCCATCTGTCTATCCATCCACCCACCCACCCACCCATCCATCCACAATTCCTGTTTCATCCGCCTATCCTTCCCTCCACCATCACCCCTCCATTCCTCCAGCCCCTCGCTTTTCCCACCCTCCATCCCTCCACGCACCTTCAACACTTCTCCAGTGCCACCATGCTCAGGCCTCTGACTTTAAAAAGGGGCATGCAGCTCACTCTCTGCAGTGTAAAATTCTGTTTGCAGGAGATTTCCCAGAAAAATAATTGTCAGTGTTTTGGAGAAAATAGCAAAGTAGTTTGGAGATGTGATTCAATCGTTATTTCCTGTTCCCTGAAATCCATCTTTGTTAAATGATGGGGGGGGGGGGAAGAAAGACTGTGGCCAGGGTGGGCCATGACAGGCCGTAATGAGGCTCATTGGGGCATCTGTGGACAATAAGCCCACCTTGTGGGGGTGGGACTGTGAGGCCCTTCCAAAGATGTTTGCAAGCAGTGACAAGCTCAGGCAATGGTGTGACAGATCCTCCCTATGGGATGCTCTGGTCCAAGCTTGGCTGGCCCACCCGCCATGCAGCTGTCCTCCTGTCCGTTGAACAGTGCCACAAGCAAAGGCAGCGGTCATATAAACAGCTGCACACTCTCGCGGCCCCAGTCCCTCTGCTGTCCTTCCTCTCTGAGTCCTTTGTAGACTCGGGAAAACCGGGGAGGGATGTGTTTGCACTGGTGTTATTCTCCCCCTTTCCCAGTGAGAAAACAGAAGTGCAGGAGAGCAATCACTGGACAACGCTGACAGCGTTTGCAACCCTTAGCAGGAGGACGAACCTCAGATGCTGACAAATGGATCCCCTAGCCAGTCCTTTTGTGGCTATGACTCAGAATAAGGACATAATTGCAACCCCAAGTGGCAGTGTCACCCCAGAGTGCACCCTTCCCAGGTTGGCTGGAAGTTGAGAGCCGCGTGAGGACTTAGAACGTGCCCCACCTGGTGTCTGGGGGCGCAGACAGGATGGGGGCATCTCCTCCCCAGCTGAGCAGGGAACGCCTCTCCCAGGCACACACCCACAGCCATAGCACCCTCCGAGCCTGGAGCATCCATTTCAAAGCAAAAGGCGTTTCTTCCCGAGGGCTGCCAGCTGTCACTTCACGATGACATTCGCTTTCCAAGCCCAAGGCCACGCTAATGACAAAGTAAAGCACACTCAGGAGGGTGGGAGGAGGAGCTGAGGCAGGTGGGCAGGGAAATGCCAGGCTGCACACCTGCAGTCGTGACTGAGATGCCTGCACTTGTGCACGCGTGCGCGCGCACACACACACACACACACACACACACACACTCAGACACATTCATCACAGGCAGCCTGACAGCCAGGAAAGGCTTTGAGCGCACTGCTTGGGGGACACCAGAGGTGAGTCTAGCTCTGCCTCTGCCAGAGCCCGATCCCCCTGTCTGCCTCAGCTTCCCCTTCTGTGCATTGGGTGTCATCCTCATCCCTTGGGGTGACAGAACAGTGTCTGGCCATGAGTGCCATCAACTAAAACAATGAATCCAGCTTTGTCAGGAACCCGGTGCCTGTAGCTCTCACTGGGGACCATGACTAGGCGGTCTTCCCGCCACCTCCAGCCCCTCTGGAGTTCCTCTCGCTGCTTTCCATGTGGCTGCAACAGACCGGCCATGGGGCTGTCAGAGCTTAGGCCATGTGCTCTGAAGGCACTGCCAGCTCCAGTGCCCAGCTGCGCTTGCCTTTGTGCTTTGCATCGTGTCTTCAGTGACTTCGCCTTTCCACACCTTGATTTGCTCATCTGTGAAATGGGAATGGATATTCCCATCCCATTTATGATTTATTTTTGTTTTTGTACTGGGACCTAGCATCAAACTCAGGACCTTACACTTGTTAGCCAAGTGCTTATGCCCTGAGCTATCTCCCTGTCATCTGCGAAATGGGGATGAGGCTTTTCTGCCCCCGGTGTGTGGCTGGAAGGGAGCTGGCCAAATGCTATGCCGTGCCTGGAGAATCCTCAGGGCTCCATCAGTGAGCTGCTAAGGTGATATTTTTGTTCCTACTTACTTTTTGTCTGCAGCCATGGCTGAGTCAGCCTGGGCTGTCACCTGACCAAAGCTGAGCCAGAGCTTGTCACTTGATACCGAGATGGCGTCACTTCTGCTTCTGTGTGGTGGCTGACCCCATGACCTGAGAGTGCACTTGGAGCTCAGGGAGCATCCTGAAAACCAGGCCCAGAGGAAGGACTGCAGTCCCCAGCCCTAGGGCATCTGCGGTCACACTGCCCAGTACTGTGTGACAGCTGGTGTCTTCAAGTGACTGCCCTTTCATACGTCAGCAATGTAAATGAGCTTCATGCGTGGCCCTCAGCTGCCCTCAGCTTCCTTAGCTACAGGCTAAGCAGCTTGTAGGTGACGTGATCAGGGAGTCTTCCAGGTCTGGTCCCCTCCAGTGCACAGGGGAGAGCAGCAGAGCACAAGAATATGAGTATAGAACCCACTCAACACCCAATACTCTCCACTCACCACCCACCATCCAACACCCTTCTCCCAATACCCGCCACCAAAACCCTCCATCCAACACCTACCACAAAACACCCTTTGCCCATCACCCTCTGCTCACCACCAAGCACCCTCTACCAATACCTAGTCCCTCTGGTGCACACTGGCCATGGGGGCTGTCAGGTGGAAGTTTAGCACATGTGCTCTGAAGGCCATGGCAGTTTCAAGTCCCAGCTACACTAGCATTTGTGCATTTGGAAAGAGCTGCAGAGCAGACCTGCCACTCACCACCCAAACTCCACTCAACATCTACCATCAAACACCCTTCACCAGTGCCAAACACCCTCCAAAACCCTATCCTCTACCCATCACTCATTACCCTCCACTTAGCACTCTTCACCCAATCACTGATATCCTTCACCCTTCACCTACCACCCAACATCCCCCACCTATACACTCTACCCAATACCTAACATCCTCACCCATATACTCTACCTAATATCTAAAATCCACCACTCATAACTCTCCACCTTCTACCTACCACCATCCACCTCCCACCCACCACCCTCCGCCCAACACTCAACACCCAACACCCAGTGCCCACCATATCAAGCTGCCTTTAGAACCAGCTCCATGTCAGCCCCTTGCTTTGACTTCTGTATACCTCTTCTCTGTTAGTGTCTGGGAATTATTTGTGCTACATTTGTAGGCTCTGTGTTGGTCACTATGGGAACATTACAGACGGTCCCCATCCATCATAGATGCCAGAGACTGAGACCCTCACTGTGCTCCCAGGTCCCTCATCCTCTTCCTAGACTTGGCTTTGTTTTATCTCACCTAGTCCTGGCTTAAGGGATCTTCTTACTATTGGTGAACTCACTTGCAGTTGTGTCTGTGTCATTTTCTTCTGGGTTGTACTCACGTATGACAGGCATTCATTCACATTTGTGGGTTGGATGGATGGATGAATCGTTGGCTGGGTGGGTGGATGGACAGATGGATGGGTGGATTGATGGATGGGTGGGTGGGTGGATGAATGAGTGGGTGGGTGGGTGGAAGGATGGGTGGGTGGATGGACGGATGGATAGGTGGATTGATGGATGGGTGTGTGGGTGGATGGATGGGTGGATTGATGGATGGATGGATGGATGGATGGATGGATGGATGGATGGGTTGGTGGAGGGATGAGTGGGTGGATGGATGGATGGGTAGGTGGGTAGAGTGAGTGAATCTCTTCAGGGGAGGACTCTGGAAGGTGACAGTGCTAGAAACCACAAATGTTGGGGCCAGATATATAGCTGGGGAAAGACATTTGGAAGGCATTTGGGGAGCACACACTTTGAAGGATTGTTACATGAGAAAGAATCTAGAATCAATTTAAACAGAGTTGGCCAGGCTTGGTGACACATACTTGTGATCCCTGCATGCTGGAAGACTGAGGATATATCTGAGTGTGAAGAAAGACCCTGGGCCCAGCCCCTAATACTGGAGAAAAGAGAACTCACGCTCCCATCAAACCTCACTGGAGCAGGTCTTCATCTCCTCACTCACTCCTTACAGCAGCACAGCGGTGTCCTCACCCCATTTTACAGATAACAAAAGTCATTGTGCTGCTAAGAAAGGAGCCAAGATTTGAAGACAAAAGTGTTTAACATGATACTCCACCTCCTCCCTACTCTTAAAAAATAATAAACTGAGTAAAATTAAGGGTCGGTGCTCCTCAGAGCAGGCTTGAATCTGTGGGAGAGCCATCACAGAGAAAAAGCCTCTGTCTTACCCAAGAAGAACTTCTAAACGAGTGCTGACCCCACATGGAACAAGCAGTGAGATGCCTGTTCCAGGAAGTATGCAGGACACAGCGACAAGCACGACAAGCACGGCTGCCACTGACTGCAGGGCCTGTTGTTACCGGTCTCTGACAACAAAAGAACTGAAAGAGCTGCTTATGAGATTCCAGAGCCCAGCCCCTCTCCTACGCACACAGATGCCTGAACATCTCCCACTGCCCCAGGGCTGCAGTGCTGTGGACTTCACCGTGGAACATTGTGACACTCAGGAGTGGCTACGTGACAGCCTCGCCTCCCTGGGTTCCCCATCAGTGGGTCGGGAGGCCCCCTGGGGAGTTCCCACGCAGCAGACTGAGTCAGGAGCTGCCTGGCTGTCACCATCCCCACTGCAGCATCCGAGTAGCAGCTCTGGGGGAGTGCTCATCGCCCTGCCCACCGCCTCCTGTATGTCATAGTGCCACCATCCTGCACCTGCCGAGCTGGGAGGCACCATCTTTGAGGCCCTCACTCTGGAGGCTCTAGAAGGAAGCCCCTTCTGCATGCCTGCAATGTGCAGGGCAATGCTCAAGAAGCCAGCAGGTAACCCTGAGCCTGACTGCCCAGATCCATGGGCGGCTCCATCACCTCTCATGCCTCAGTTTCCCCAGTATCAAGGCTGAGTGATCGCAGCCACAACCCAGCAGGTTGGAGAATTTGACAAGTAGGTGCGCATACAGAAGACAGCAGTATGGCTGCAGGCTGCCACCACAGGCCTCACTGTTCCTCCCAGCAGCCCAGCAGGAAGGCAAGAACAATCTTGCTTCAACAAATAAGAAAACTGAGGCTCAGAGAGGTAAAACACACCCTAATCACACAGCTGGCAGGTGGTGGAGACTGGATTGGGATCCACATGGTCTGACCCCAAGTCTAGGCCCCTTCTCCACCCCTGGAATTTTGGGGCCCAGTCTAAGCTCACCCCAAAGTCTGCTGGTTCCTGAAACCATACACACTGTGGACCCCACCTCTCCACAGCCAGAGGACAGGTGGTCCCTGGCTCATTACTCCCTCGCCCCGGCTTCACCATCTGGCTGCAGGCAGCCCTCCCACTGGCAACCAGAGAGCACCACTGGGCCCAGGAAGCAGAGCCCCAAGATGGGAGGCCTAGGAGAACAGAGGCTTTCCCAGGGGTGAGGGGCAGGGGAAAACTGTGTCCAGAGAGCTCTGGGTGCCAGAGAGGACCTGAACCTGGGAGGCCTCTCCTGGGAGAGGACCTGAGCCTCGGCCACCGATTCGGGGCAGGCTTGTGGTTGCCTCCTTTGAGGCATAAGCTTATGGTTGAGAACCACTCAGCTGTAAGGCTGAGATGGCAGGGATGCCCTGCTGGCTCGGGCTGGAGGTGGAGGAAAAAAACAATGTGGCTGAACCCCCAGGTGGCGCTTACTGTCTGAGAGGCCTGAGGGACCTCCTTCCCCAATACCCAAGCTCCCCACATGTCCGGTGAGAAGCAGGAAGTGGGCACACAGGATCTCAGGGGACAGTGTCAGACCACAGAGCACTGGGCTCAGGGAGCAATGGGCAGGAGGCCAGGTTCTAGGCCACTGGGTGTCCTCCCCCCAGTTCTTCTGGCTGACTAGCGATAGCCCCAGACTCTTCCAACTATAGATGGGTGGGGCTCATGGAGAGACAGTATCCAAGCTGCCTGCTGGACAGAGGGGCTTCCCAGACAAGCAGGGCGGTTCTCTGCAGGTTTTCAGTGTCCCCAGGGCTTGCCCTGCTGCAGTGATGCCACTTCCCTGCTCTTCCTCTAAAGTCACTCTAGAGAGGACCCAAAGGAGGGACCCGATGGCTCAGGCCTGAAGCACGTGTGTGCTGAGGTCTCCTCTCCAGCTCTGGCTCCTGCAGTCCAGACACAGTGGGTGTGTCACTGAAGGGAAGGTATGTGGCTTCACCCCACAGCCATTTGGGGTACCTGGACGGCAGGGGGCAGGGCCAGGCTGCACTGGGATCCAAAGGCCTGATTGCCAGGGCTTCCTCGGGGATGGAGGTGGTAGTGGGTGGTCTGCATTGGACTCTGCCCTTGCTCCTGACCTTGAACAGGCTCCTCCTTGGCAAGAAAGGGAGAGGACACCTTCTTTCCAGGCTACCAAGGCACTATATATGAGCATGCATAAAACATCTCTCGGAATGTTTGCAAGGACGCGGAGAACCTGAAACTTTGATGCCTCGCTGAGGGCACGCAACGTGGTGCAGCCATTGTACCAAGCGGTGTCAATGGCCCCTCAGAAAGTTAATACAGAATCCCCCATGGCCAAGGGCTCCACTCTTGGATGATACACACGAAGTATTTGGAAAGGTAAACTCAGCATACACAGAGAGACCCATGCTTTCAGCAGCATTATTTAGATAGCCAATGGAAGAAGCAGCCCAGTGCTTGGTGACAAATGGGTAGCTAAATAAAGGCAGCTCTCCCCATAAGGGGATGTCGCTCAGCCACAGAAAGGCATGAGGAGTATATGTTTTAAAAGGGCTGAACCTCAAAAGCAACTGGAGACCCAACATGAAAGGACATTATTTGTGATTCTCTTCATATGAAATGTCCAGACTAGGTCCTTCCACAGAGATGGAAAGTGGATTAGGATTGCCAGGAGTGGAGGGTGGAGGAGGAGGAGGAGGAGGAGGAGGAGGAAGAGGAGGAGAAGAAAGAGGAGAAGAAGGAGGAGGAGGAGGAAGAGGAGGAGGAGAAGGAGGAAGAGTGACTGCTTGCCAGCTGGGAGGATTATTTTGAAGTTATGATAATAGTTTAGAACTGGATCCATAGAGGTAGTAGTTACATGCATTGTGAATATTCCAACTACAATACCACCAAATTGTTTACTTTAAAATAGATAATACTCTCTTTCTTTATGTATTGGGTACAGGATCTCACTATGCAGCTAGGACTCATAGTGATCTTCCTGTTTTCAGCCTCCCCAGTGCCGGGATTACAGGTGTGTGCCACCATGTCAGGTCTTGGTGGCCGGCTCAGCACACCTGGGGGCAGCCAGTGCAGCATGTGGTACTTGGGATTGAACCCCAGTTCCTGTGCTTTCCTAAGCAGGTGCTTGGTCTGCTGAGCTACCTCACGGCCCTTAAAATGGATACTATTCTGTGGTGTGAGTTGCCTCTTATTAAATACAAAAGTCACCTGTGTACAAAGCACCAGGCGTGATGCAGCAGACAGCTGGCTTCTGTTTGTGGCCCCTCCATCTACTGACCAGTGACTTGGGACCTGTACATTTGCTGATGGCAGCCTCTCTTTCCTCCCTGTAACAGAAGGACTGGGCTATCTGTGGGCTGTTGGGAGGATAAACAGAGATGCTGTACAAAAAGCGGCTAGCATTGGGCCGATATACCAAGGCTGCTGGGTAACTGTGAGTACCGAGTACCGCAGGAGGCTCAAGCACAGTTCAGCAGGTGGCCAGGCTGAGCCAGCTCTGTTCAGCAGGCTGCCTTTCCCCCAGGTCTTGGCTTCTCTGTTTCCCAGAGGAAATTGTAATATTTTTAGTACCTACTATGTGTTTGGCTTTTCACTATGTACAGAAATAGCTCAGATACAGCGAATGAACCACAGTGAAAGAGAAACAAAGGGCGTGATGCACAGTGAGCATAGGAAAGAATGGAAGGGCAACTCCGCCTGTGCCAGATGGTGAGGGCAGGAGGGGTGAGGAGATGGGACCTGGGGAGATGGAAGAACTCCAGCAGCTGGGCTTTGGGGCCAGGATGTGCCCCACTAGAAGAGCCAGGGTCTTCATCAGAGCAAGCAGAACCCCAGCAAAAGTGTAGGCTGGGAGAGCTGGCGGAGCTCCAGGACAGAGGCTGGGGCACTGCCCGGGGTGCAATTAGCCCAGGTGCATGGTCTCTCATTGTGGGGCTGCCTCTGCTTCCTGCCATAACCTGAGTCTGACACACAGTTGGCACAGCACAGAGCTGTGTGGGATGAGCGGAGACGAGAATCGATGTCCGGCTCATCCGGGTCTCTTTGCGCTGTTTTCTATAGCACACAGCTGAGCATGCTATAGGTCAGTGACCGTGATGCAGCAGTTTCCCACATTCACCACCAAGACAAGAGCAGGGCTGGGGATGTGGCTCAGTCGTAAAGCACTGACCTGGCCCTCCCCAGTACCACAAAACAACTGGCTCACAAAATTCCTGAAAATTTCACAGCTGGCTGTCTATTAGCTGGTCTGAGCCAGGCTCCAATGTCCCATAGGCTCCTAGGGAGGCTGCTTAATCTCTGAGATGTAGCACACTTCTCTACAAAACCGGCTAATAAGGTCGCTGGCCAAGGGCTGGCCATGTAGTAAGTAAATGGCAGCAGTAAGTATGATTTCTACTGCATTATTATCTATAATAAATTCTATTATTACTGCAAAAAAAAAGTAGTCAATAAAATAAAAAGCGAAAGGTAACACCAGTGGCGCTCTAGTATCCGACAAGTGCTTCGGGGAGGCTTCCAGGATTATGCCCCTCAGTCTTGGTAACTCTAAAATAATGGCTATTGTTTCATTTTGTTTGCGCTCACAGAGGCTGAGGCCCAGAAAGCCTAAGAAATTTACTCGAGGTCACACAGCCAATAAGGGTAGGAGAGGACCTTGGCCGCAGCACGTACACCCCAACCATGATTTGATGGTACCTTGTAGCATTGCACAGCATTAGACAAGGTGAAACAACAAAAACAGGACGAAGTGATAAATACCCAGCAAGCAGGTACTTTGCTTGCCAGGAAAGGCCTCTTGGGAGAGGACAGAGAGCTGAGAATTGATGAGGAGTGAGGTCTCGGAACATTCTAACAAGGGAAAGGCCAGTGCCAAGGCCCTGAGGTAGGAAACACTTCAGCATGAAAGAGAGAGAGAGAGAGAGAGA
>NDGN011541467.1:6257-31112 GCA_002564285.1 Tympanoctomys barrerae | reverse complement strand
AATGAGCTGACAGGAAGCACCACTACCAGTCACACATACAACAGTAAAAGTTTTAGTCTTGTGATTTTGAATAGCTGTTTAAATACTACCATGACAGTAACTCAGTCTGACCTAAAGAAATCAAAAGTTGAACTTGCTGTTATATCATGCTAACTCTTAAAAGGATCTGAATTTTCAGAACTATAAAATGTGAGAAATGTTAAATATTCTTTATTTGGTATTATACGTACACCACACTAAAATTCCTTTCAGTAAGTAAAAGGCAACACTTTTTAAATATAGGGCATTCTAATTAAATTGGCATAGTCAAGACTAGAAATGTAGACATCGCTTTCTTGTCTTTAACCACTCCCCTTAACAGGCTAATAAACACAAACTGAAGCAGTGGAGTCTTGCTTGGTTTTGAGACAATGAAAGAGTCTCTCAGTATTTAAACATATTCACATAACCAGTAAGCAGAAGGGGTTTGTTTATTTTTTTTTTTCTCTGAATGCCTTCACGGCCAAGGATTAATTTAGAGGTAAGAAAGAAACCCTGGCTTTTGTGATACTAAGGTTATAGACGAACTAGGTTGTGAGACCATAAAAACTCGTATCTATACAATATAAGAGTCACTTGAGGGCCGGCCAAAAATAGCTCAGTGGATTAAGGCACCTGCAAGCGCGTGCAAGGCCCAGGGGTTTGATCCCCAGTCTGCCGTTGTGGTCCATGCCTGTAATCCCAGCTCTTGGGAGGCTGTAAACAGGCGGATCACTACAAGTCCAGTCTAGTACTGAGACCTTGAACACCCGGTAGACCCTTCCCTAAAATACAAAAAAAAAAAGAATCACTTGAGCATGTCACATTTTTTAAAAAAAAAATCTTACTATTTGTTTATAAATCCTGACTGCTTTATGCCTGTAGTCTGTGACTTAAATTGTTAAAATTGAGCTGAAAGTCATCTTAACTACAGGAGTCCCAAAGTGGTCACCTTCTTTCTAGCACTTTATAACTTCCTTCACTTAATTTTGTTTTCAAAACCAAACAATAGCAGCAAAACAAAACAGTTGATCCCATCAGTGTGTTCTTAGTCTAGCTTGTTGTTCATTTACTGTGGAAGAGATGAGTGTGGCCTGGCATAGTTACATTCAATACTGCTGAATCTCTGTGCTGTCCCTTCTCTTACCTCCTTTCTCACATGCCTATTTTAAGATAAAGTTTATTTTTGCCTATGATTTCAGTCCTGCTTCAATAATACATGGACATAGAGGAATATCGGGAATGAAGAGACTTAAATGTGAACATCTAAAGAGACAATTTTAAGGCTATTTTGTATATTCATTTAATGCGTGTTTATCCTTTGAAGATATTCACACTACTGAGTACATTGTTCTTCTTTACGTTTGTCATACTAACAGAGCAAACTTTTACCTCTGTCTTCTAATTCTTACCCTTTTTGTGATTTGCCTGGGTACTTGTATCGATAATTTAACTTCTTACTTTAAAGGAAAGTTGCTGCTCTGCAATCTTGCTGGGTGAAGATAAGTTTTGGAGGAACTGTTGCTCAGAAATGTTTGACTAGGAAGTATGGTACCTAGGCGTTAGAAAAATTTTTATACCCCAATATCCAATTAATGCTGAGTCTGGGATTTTATGTTAAGTGTTAGGTTTGTTTTTTTTTTTTTTCACTTTATTTTATTTTCAGTATTTTTAATAGTCTTGAAATTATTTGGTAGTGTAATTAACATTTATTCAATCAGGGATTTTTTTTTCCCTAGACTCTTAGGTTTATTTTCTTCCTGGTATACTTCAAGTAGTTATAGTAATTCTTTAATTATTGTAAAAGATTTAATACATGATTTGTGGGTCTTTTTCTGTTACTGGTTTTCAAATATTTTCAATACAGCCTTCTTTTCAGTCATCACTTTTTTATTTTAGTCTCTTTTCTCAAGAACCATTTTTTATTTCTGAAGCCATTTTCTATGCTTTCCTACTCACAATCCTAGCATTACAGTTTCAAAATTTGTGTTTTTATTTAATCATTCCTGATGTAGCTCGCTCGCCTGCCTGCCTGCCTGTCTGCCTGCCTGCCTGCCTTCCTTCCTTGTCTTGGTCTTTATTTTTTAATATTTTCCTTGAATGACATTACTTTTCTTAACTTCTCTTTGCTTCCTAAGACCAACAGTCTTCTCCCCTCTTTCATTCTTGCCTCATATAAGACAGTTAATGCTCAGGGATTTCTAAGACATATTTGCGCTTGTAGGGTGTTTTGTCTTGTTTACAGAAATCATTGCCATTCATTATGTCAGAGTTCCAAGTACAGGAAGTAGACAGTAGACATTTAATGCTTTTCTTTTGTTTGAATTTCCTTTCACATTATGGATTACTAAAAGAAAGAGTGCAGGGGCTGGGGAGATAGCTCAGTAGAATAAGCGCTTAACTGGCAGGCACAAGGGCCTGAGTTCAATCCCCAGTACCGCCAAAACAAATAAAAGAAAGAGTGCAGCTTTGAGGAATGAGTTTTCTTAAGCAAGTTTAAATTTGTGCTCTTGTAGCTTGTTTTTTGTTTTTTGTTTTTAAATGCGTTTGCTTGTTACAGGGGCTCACTGTACAGCTCAGACTCATAGTGATCCTTCTGCCTTAAGCCTCCCTGGCTCTGGGATTACACTTGTGCGCCACTACACCCAGACTCTGTGGCCGGCTCAGCCCACTAGGGGGCAGGGCTGGCACGGCATGTATTGCGGAGGATCAGTGGTCCTTGTACTTGCCTAAGCTTGCCAAAGCAGGCACTTTAGTCTGCTGAGCTGTTTCACCAGCCCATGTAGCTTGTTTTAAAGTCTAGTGCATAATACCCCTAGTTTGTTTTTAGGTTATAGACACAATGAGGGGCATTCCTCCTGCAGCTTGTGCAGTGTGTGTAGCTGGCAGGCAGTGATTAGGAAGCACTTAGCATTGCTTCTTATTTTGCCTTTTGAATTAAGCTTCTGTATGAATGAATTCTAGAAACAATGAAACATGATATATTACAACACCGGGAGGCTGAGGCAAGAAGATCACTGAGTTTGAGACCAGCCTGAACTACATATGGAGACTATCTCAAAAAAAAAAAAACAAAAAACCTAGCCCTCACAACCCCACATGCCAAAGAAATAGTAATTCTTTCAAATGTATCTATTGCCAAATACTGAAATCTGAGAGTAGGTACCGATCTCTAGAGAAAATGGTAGGAATGTTAATCTATTAATTTTTTCTTAATTTTGTGTTTGAGTACTTGGATTTATTATGCTAAATCAGCTTTTGCTTTTATTTATTTATCTTTTTTATGTGTTTGGTACATGGTCTCACTATGCACCTCGGCCTCCCCAGCACTGGGATTACAGGAGTGCACCACGCAGGGTGCCTGGGGCAGGGCTGGCACAGCATGTGCTGGGGATTGACCGTTCCTTGCACTCGCCTAGGCAGGCATTTACTGAGCTATCTGGCTGGCCCTAACTGTTGCTTTGTTAACACCCTTCTCATTGTGGTTAAGGGAGAGAACTGTAATAAATTATTCCAAATCAAATCTTACATATTCCATTCTGTTCTTCTAAAAACCTTCAGCTGTTACTGTTGGAACTTAGTTACTGTACCTAGTTCAGTTTAGAAAGCCGTTTCTTTCCTCTTGTCTCCTTTCCTGCTGTTCCATGTACTGTACTCCATGCACCAGTCCTGCCTGATGTCGTTAGGATGCTAACGCCATGCTTTCCCAAGCTCAGGACTTAGCTAGTGTCTGCTGTTCTGTAAGCCTGGATCTCCATTAGTGTTCTTTGGCTGCTTAGTTTCCAGGTCTTAGTGTAAATGTCAGCTTTTCAGAGTAGGCTCAGACTTGCTGGATGAGCACCCATGTAATCTCCTAATTCCATGGCCACCTTTTGTATCTACTGAGCACATTCTCGAGTGGGAGCCAAAACCTGGGTAGCCTTTAGATCTAACTCAGTCTGTTGCAGAATTGATATGGCAAATGTGGCTGTTTTCCCAGTCCCAGAGTGGGCTTAAGCAATCACATCATAACCCTTGATACAAGGAAGAAAGGCACGCTGCTGGATGGCAGAGGGCTTCTCACAACCATAGGCATAGGTGCCACAAAGAAGGAACTCCAAGAGGTTCGTGTCAGCAGCAATCTCTTTCCAGTTACTCTCGATGATGCCGTCAGGCTCCATCCCATCTGGGCCATAGTCTCAGGATTGGGAATCCTGGCTCACAGACATGATCCTTAGAAATAGCCCACCCCCCAGATTTTTTAAAAATAAATTTTCATTGGGCTGATGCTGAGGTAACTCAGCGGACTAAAACTCCTGCTTCGGCAAGTGCAGGGACCATGCCATGGTTGGATCTCTGGCACCACGTGCTGCACCAACCTGCACCCAGGACAGACTGAGCCCCAGAGTCCTGGCGTGGTGGCACACGCCTATAATTCCATTGCTGGGGAGGCTGAACGCAGGAGGATCACCACAAGTCTGAGCTGCGTAGTGAGACCCTGCAATAACCAAATACGTTAAAAAAGAAATTTTCGTTAAGATAACTGTAAAGATTACAAAATTGAAAATACACCACTATTCTGTTTTGTATTTGACTAGCGTCATACTAGTTTCTAGGAAATGAAAAAGGGGAGTAAATAAAAAATACTACTAGTAATTATTGTGACTTCATGTTTTTAATGCTTGCTATATCCTGTGCTTGGTTCATGAAGTTTGCTTACTTGGCTTGTGGGATCGAGATTTAGTTGTTTACTTTCTTCATTTTGTATTAGTTAGTATTTGAGTTCTCCTGCTCAGACACATACTTTTCTATTATGGTACATGCTAAGTCTTAAAAATGAGGGTTTTTTTCAAACAACAGGTACAACTAAACATGAAAACTAGGCAGATTTGGAGAACAGCTGCTGTGTATACTGTGAGTTATAGCAGTAAGATAGAGACGCTGTTCTGGAGGTTGTATGCCCAGGTGATTATTCCCTCTGCTTTTCTGTTACCTGTTGTTACTAATTTTTTTAATGGATGAGAAGCTGATTGCAGAATTACCCTTCCAAGGTTGCAGCCCCCTTCTTCATCTGAAGCTGGGGATGGTCTCCATTAGAGTTGCTGTTTTGGAGCAGTATTCATCTTGCTCTTTCATTGCTCTGTTACTGGTTACTGGAGACTAGGTGGTACTGCAGGAATCAGCCCTAGGGAGTATGCAGTGTTGGGCTGGGAGATGGCTCAGTGGAATAAGCGCTTCCCTGGCAAGCGCAAGGGCCTGAGTTCAATCCCTGGTTCCGCAATAAAATAAATAAAAATTCAGAATTCACAAGCAAAACTTATGGAACAGATGGCCTCTTGTATTACGGCTTTCAATTTGAAATAGATGCAAATGATTTTTTTTTAGCAGCATATCATTTTCCAGTTCTTTGTCAAATTGACACTGGTCACTCTGTAGGATATTACATATTCTTATACTTTATCATACTTAAGTTTTAGTATTTCTTAAAAAAATTTATTTGGTGTCAGGACTCCACTGAGAACCTCTTGCTTCCAAGCCAGGTGGCGTGCTGCTCAGCTACGTTCATGACCCCTGTCTTTTAGGGTTGAATTTTGCTGGGGATACAGTTCAGCAGCACATCTTGCCTGCAAGCGTGAGGACCCAAGTTTTGGTCCCTGGCACCACGCTAGTAGCACCCAACTTCAGCTTCACCACTGGGAAGTCTAGGTACATCTTTCAGTTTGTTTCCTGAGAAAATAGTCTTAACTGAATATGATAGTAGCGTTCAACTCGAAGGATAGTGAGAATTAAATGACAATAAATTGTTTTGGATAGTCTCTTGCATTAGTAAGGCATTCAGTAAATATCAGCCACTGTTTTCTAAACTTGCTGTATGTCGTAGTATTGTTGCCCTGTGTAGCCTTTCCCCTACACTGCCTCGACATTTAGCAACCTTATTAAGTGCACTAGGTAAGATATTTTTCTCTCATCACATCTTTGAAGTTATTCTAGTGAGAACCTCTTGTAGCTCAAGTCTTAGTGGCTTTCTTCTTTGTTTACATCCATTTTCTCAAGGGTTTAGGGTGAGATCTCTGTTACAGAGTTATAATTGGCTGTGTGTTTTATAGTTTCTTGTGGCTTGGGTTGTATTTTTCTTTTTGTTGAGGTTAACTCTTATAGTCCTTTTTAATTAGAACTTTTGTTTCAGTAAAATGGACAGTATTTTATGCTTGAAGTATTTTATGCCACACAGTACCTTTATCTGGTAGAAATTCTGGTTTTACCAACATCTTAGAGACAGCTGTACTGGCAGTGAACTTGGAAGGTCATTTCTATAGAAATTGTTCTCTTGAGTGTCTGGTCATGAGTATATCATTATTACATTGGGAATTCTAATTGCTATCTAAATTTTGTTTATGCTGTCTAAAATTTGATATGGCAGTATGAGTTTATATGTTTTCTCCTTGCGTGTACCCTGTTTTTGTCACTACTTTGTACAGTTCACTGGTTTCATAGATCTTTACTCTTTGCTTTGTATAAGGAATCAAACTTGGGACCTCCCACTTGCCAGGCAGGCGCTGTGCCGTTGAGCTATCTCCCCAGCCCTTATTATAAGTTTTATATTTAGAAACATTAACGTGGATTGTGGAGATTAAGTGCAACTTAGGTGCTGTGAGAATCCTTCTGTGCTTGAACTTTTTCTGTGTTTATTGTTACTTATTTGTAATTACTTATGCATTTTACTCATGAGACATTTGGATATTCTCCTTCCAAGTATTTTCTTCAACCACAATCATAGTTATAAAATTGATCAGAGAGAATTTAAAAAGAATTTAAACTAGGTATGGTGGTGCATACTTGTAGTGTCAGCTATTGGGAATGCCAAGGCAGGAGGCTCACAAGCTTGGGACCAGCCCCAGCCTGGGCAGCGTAGCCAGATACTGCCTAAAAATTCAAAGGTAGGAATGTTGCTTCGCCCTAAGTTCAATTTTCAGTATCCCACCAACTCCCATCAGGAGTTCAATAGAAATTATTTTAAACCTACTGAGGAGGTTTTCTGGTGTCTCTTATCTTGAGTATCATTTCCTCTGATCAGAAAAGAGCCAAAGTTATACTGAGATGGCTTTTTAGTTACACATTTGTGTTGTCCTTTGTATTCACCAAATTACTCGGTGGCAGAAATGGTTTGTCCAGGCTTTAGAGCCTCCAGGCGCAAGCTTCTCCTTGCAGTGGTTAGGTTGCAGCAGGACTCTTGCTTTCTGTGTTGGCTGAAGTTGTGGCCTTAGTCCTGGAGTCCCCAGGCCTGACTCGGGCTGGGCGGAGCAGTGTTCTCATTGGAGTAGTTTTTTTGACCTGTTAACTCTGTTCTTGACAATTAAAAAGACCAGTAAGCAAAACAGTAACTTCTGGGGCTTTTTATTCATAGAAATTTTTTTAAAAGAATTTTTTTTTAAATTTTAGTTGATTTTCAGACTTGGGGAATGTGTATTCATCCATCAGAGAGCTGTACAAAAGGAGAGGACTTCTATAAACATGCGTTTCTGCTCTAGTGTCTGTGCGCTCTGAGAGGTTTTTCTACTCTCCTCAAAAATGCAGTTAGCAAGTTTACTGAAGGTCACAGCTGATGGTGGGTAGCCATGGGTTTTTATTCTTAGTTTCCCGGTACATGACAGTGTCTGTATGTTGGGAGAAGCTGCCATAATTCTTACTCTGTTCACCTTTGTGTGAAATCCTCTGTATTGAAACTTGGGCCCAGTTAATGACAGAGGTACCATATGCCTGACTAAAATGCTCTCAGTTATTTGGTGGCAGCAGGTGCTGCTATTTCTTTCTGACAATGTAACATTTCAGTTGTCTTTAAGACTAAACATTTGAGAATCACTGATAATGAAGAGCAGTACCCATATAAATATTAAAGCATTAATTATAAGTTAAGATTTTTGGTAATGGCATATAAGTAAACTGGAAGACATGTCATTGGCCTACTATGTGAATGTGTATAAAGTAATGTAATCACTTTTTTATTTTTTGAGAGAGGATCTTACTGTGCAATTGAGTCTGACTTTGAGGTCACGTTTGTAGCGTAGGCTGGTCTTGAACTTACCATGACCCTCCTGCCTCAGCCTCGTGAGTGCTGGGATTACAGGCATGCGCCACCATGCCCAGCTCTGTAATCACACTTTAATAGAAGGATTAGTTAATAGAAAGGCTGGAGTTAATGATTATGTAGGAGAGAAAGAAAGCATCTTTGAAGACTTAAACAGTGTGTTTTAAAATTGTATCCACATTACAAAGTTAATTGAGAAATATAGGCCACAAAGAAGTAAAACACACTTTCACTGGGCTGGGTGTGGTGGTGTGTCCTGTAATGCCAGACGCGGAAGGCTGACACAGCAGGAGCCATGATTGTGAGACCATTGTGCACCACATGCAGAATTCAGAGCCAGCCAGAACTGCTGTAAGATTCTCTGACCAAAAAAAGTAAAAAGGTTTAACTAGACATTTATTACTGTACTGTTATTTGAGAGGTGCCTGCATTTTGAAGGAGAAATAGTTACAGAAAGAAGAAAAATACTGATATATATGAGTGAAAATTTGTGAAATTGTTAGATGTCATGGAAGTGGCATGATTTGGAAGTGAGTAGATTGTGGGAGATGGCAGGATTCTTCACCACTTTGCCTGGAGAAATTGAAGTTTACAGAGTAACTTGCATGAAGTCTCTGGTGTATTTGAACACAGATCTGCCAGGCCTAAAAGCCTTTTTAATGAAAAAAGCGTAGTTATGAAACGTTGTTCATGAGGAAAATTTATAAGATGATTTCTTTGGTAGAATTATGAATTGTTTCACTTGTGATCTTAATAAATTTAGTATGAGTATTTGATTAATACAATAAATCAACTTCTGAGAAATACTACATGTAAACTAGTAAGGGAGTTGTTAGAGAATTGGATTTGTCATCCTAATAAACATAAATAATGGACAAGAATCTACTGCCTAGATAATGTATATAGTTACACCTAACATTTAAGAGATGATTTGGAAAATTGTGGGCCTTTTGTGTCTTGCAATTAATTCTGTAGATTCATGTATATAGACTGTTTCAAAATGTTTTATTTCTGAATAATTGGCTACAAATGACAGTTTTCATTCTTTTAAATTTAAACAGTTAGGAGACTGATGCTTCAAAGGGCTAACTGGTTTCTGGAATTTCTATTCCTGATCTACTTACAAAAAACGGATTAGCTGTGTTTACTTCTGTCCTATGAAAATTAAGTCCAGAGTTTTTAAATCTTCCTTTTTTATTTTTCTTCCTAATCCTAATTGTTTTATCACTGCTTAGTTGAGTTTCTGTCACTGTGACAAAATACCTGAGAGAAACAACTTAAAGGAGGAAAGGTTTATTTTGGTGTGCAGTTTCAGAAGAATCAGGCTGTGGTCAGCTGGTTCCAAGGCAGGAACTGTCAGAATGGTGCGGTAGAGGGAGGGGGTGGTGAGGACCGAGGCAGCAGGAAGGAGAGCCGGGCTATGCCCTGCAGCCTCCTTCCTCCAGATGGGCCCCTCCCCGCACGCAGCACAGCAGCTCAGCTCTCAGCTCGGCCTTGGGAGAAGCCCTTGGGAGGAGCTCAGCGACTCCGTCCTCTATCTGATCGCTTTTCCTGAACACTCGAGCCTGGTGGGAGAGCTGGGATCCAGGCCATACACTGTGATTTATTAGTGCCCGTAGGCACCAAGTGCTAGCTGCAGTCTTCACTGCTGGGCTAATAATCCTGAGTACAAACAGATGAAAAGTCCTGTGCATTCGAGGTTTATTATAGTGAGAAGAGGCAGTAACCAGGCAAGGAGTGTGCACCAAACAGAGGTGCAGTGTCTGGTGTCAGCGATAGGCGCGCACCGACACGTGCTTGGATGAAGTGGTCTTCCTGCACAGTGCAGTGCTGCTCTTCTGTAAGAAGGATAGCTTGGAATTAGTTGTACGAAAGTAGAGATCACGGTGAAACCAGACTCACAAGCTTAGCACGTGACTTCTGTGTAAAATCTGAAGTGAAAGCCAAGGGCCAAGTGAAAGGTAAGGGGGGACTAGGACCAAGATCCTACGCAGATGATAGGGGCCAAGAAGTGAAGGGAGGGGTGGGAACGAGGGCGAGCTTCAGATGTGCTGTGTGTGTGTACCCCCTGTCATGGATTAATCATGCAGCACACACATGGACTAAGAGCAGGAAACATTTTAAAATTTTATTTATTTATTTTGGGGACAGAACTGGGGATTGAACTCAGGCCCTTGTGCTTGCAAGTGCTTCTTCTACTGAGCCATCTCCCTGGCCCCTAAAATTTTAAAAACACATACAGAGTCATATAAACAAAGTCAGTAGTTCATCATATGGAATGCATTAGGGTTTTCAGTGGAATAAACCCTGCCTCTGTGGCACCTCTAAGAAGCAACAGTCTAGGCACTGGGGAACAGTTAATACAAAGACCCTGTCCCACTTACTCTTCTCATTGCTGGGACAAAACCCCGACATACAAACCGAAGGAAGGAAGGGTTTATTTAGCTCACAGTTACTGGAGGCTTCAGGCCGTGCTCAGCAGGCTCCACGGCAGAGCAGCACAGGCAGAGGGCAGCAGCTCATGGCAGCAGCAAAGAGCAAGAGCAGAATGGAGGAGGAGCGGCAACAGTGGCAACAGAGGAAGTCTTTCCCTTCCTTAGCTGCCCCGTGCTGGCCGTAGCACTCCCACCTACAATCCCAGCAGTACTAAAAGCCATAATCCCAGCCTTGATTATGAATTCATCTCAAACTCAAGGCCCCACCCCATGACTGCATAAGGCTTTAGGGGGACAGCTAGACACAAACCATAAAAGACCCAAAGTTGCAGCTTGTCTGAAGTGTTTCCAGCATGTGGGAGTGAAGACTGGCTGGAATAGACCAAGGGGAAAGGAGCAGCCCCGGGGAGGGCATGGGAGACAAGCACATGTAGGACCTGGGCAGTGGAGGGCTAAGGAAGTCGGCTTTGTTCTGAATGAAAGGACGAATATTGGAATTTGAAACAGGTGAAGCTGTCAGAGGGCAAGGGAGAATGTATTTGCAATTCGCCTGTCTCCCCAGAACAGGGAACTTGATAGATCTACAGGACAAGAAAATTCGCCGAGTGCAAGATTTAAGAGTTAACGTTGAAAGATTTTCAAATGAATATACTTTTAAGCCATTTGTATATGCTACTTAATTTAAGGTTAAAACTAAATAATGTCATATGAACTTTCTGCGTCCTTTCACATCCTTATTTTTAAAAAAGATGTTTTAGGACATCATTTTAAAGATTTCTATAATCTGAGACATTACCTTTTTATTCAGAAGCGTAATTATTTATTTATTTTGTATTTTAAGGAAGGGACTACAGGGTGCTCAGGGTCTCACTACTAGATAGGACTCACAGAGATCTGCCTGTTTACAGCCTCTCAAGAGCTGGGATTACAGGTGCGTGCCACCACGCCCAGTCTCAATTGCTGTCTCAGCAGTCCCCTGGGAGTGAGGCTGACACAGCAGGCCCGGGGATCAAACCCCCGGCCCCTGTGCCGTCATTTGCTTTTCTGACACAGAATTATAAACTGTGTATCGTTTTAACAAATATGTATTGATACACCTTTTTCTTTAAAAAAAGCTCTGCACTTGAATAGCAAGAATTTTTGTTCTTCATCAATGTTAAAATCCAGTAGGGGTTGCCAGCCAGATAGCTCAGCAGACTAAAGCACCTGCTTAGGCAGAGTGCAGCATCTGGGGTTCAATCCCTGGTACCACAAGCCGTGGTGGCACGCGCCTGTAATCCCAGAGCTTGGGAGGCTGCAAACAGGAGAATCACTGTGAGTCCAGTTTACGTAATGAGACCCTGTACTAAATACAGTTTAAAAAAAACCAAACCTGTACTCAATACAGTTAAAAAATCCAGTAGGGGATGTACATGTTATGGCAATGATAGAATAAAAATACAGGTTCATAGAATGTTAGTCCTGGATTAAATCTGCATTTTACCTTTATAAAAATTACATAGTAGCTACTTGATCTGGTCAAGCCTTACCCAAATTCAGGCTCGCCTATACTTCAACTTCTGAATAGTATGTATAACATTTTCTTTATTATTGTAATATTAAGGTTGGAACCACAGCCTATTTTTTGGAACTCCAAACGATTCTTTCAGTGTATCATATCTCGTAGTGCTGTTGCGGGAGTTTTGCTTGAAGGCAGAGTCTTCTAAGGTCCTCCTTCTTTAGGACAGTTGGCAGATAGGTATGTAGTAGTTGTTGGTTGGTAGCTGAGCATTTCAGAAGTGGTGTGAGTTATGATTTATTGTACTTCACTTTATTATATGTTTCTGAAAGTTTTACTTGAAAAGTTGGCTGTAAGGTGATTTTTTGAAACAGATGTTTTTCTATTGACTCCTAAAATGAAAATTAAGACTTAATTCTAGCATAGCTTAAAGAGTGGATAAAAATCATCCTTAAGCCAGCAGTAACATTTACTTACATGTAAAGAAAATGTATTTTTGCTGAGGCAGTATTTTATCAGCCCTGGTTTTTAAAAGATTTAAAAAATACTTATCTCAATTGTTTTGAGATGTATTTATACACAAGTTAATGCTTGATCATCATTATGAAGTAGTTTTGATATTTTATCTCAACAATATTTTTATATCTGATTGCTGGTAAATATTTTCATGAAATTAAATGTTCAGAGAATTTTGTAAAATTTGGATCAAAGAAATTAAAATACATTTTGGTAATACTTAGCAGATGCATCTAAGGTGTCAGTGGTCCTTGGGATTTGGATGAGATTATTTTTGGCAGGAGACTTGTATCTCTAGTTTGTGTGAATCTTGAATAAAACCAATTTGGAGCCAGAGCATTGGAGGCTTCTTCTACTGGACAGTTTCTGTGTATAAGAAAAATTACATCAGAGGCTAAAGAGCGATGGGGACATACTGAGTCTGTAAGTTATTGCGCAACCAGCTGACACCTAAATATACAGAATCTCAACCCTTGTCTTAGACATTCCTAGGTACTCTATTAGAATAGATGGTTGTTTATAGAATTTATACTAGTAATGAAGTACTGTTATCAGAATATAAAACGATTGCCATGGTAAAAGAATGCATAAGCACAGTATAACTCTTCCTTGACACACTGCTCCCTACCTGCAAAGCACCTATTTTCGTACTACCTCTTGAAGACACCCATCCCAAATAGTGTAAGCCAAACACTTAGCAGATGTGGGGCACAAATACTGACATTCTTCTCAGCACAGCTGAGATACTTAGTTCTGTCAGCTTCAGGGCATAACTGCTAAATTTGAATCAAATGTTTTCTGTATATATGTTTAATTTTCTTTGACACAAAATTCAAGTAAGAAATTGTATTGCTGATTATTCAGGGCAGATGGCATCACTTTGAGAGTAGAGTACTTTATTAAAAGATAACCTGGCTTGGGGAGATAGCTCAGTGGTCTAAGCACCGGCTTGGCAAATGAAAGGACCAGAGCTTGATCCCCTGTCCTGCGTGCCAATGCTTGCCCCAAAACCAGATGTGGTGAGACAGGCCTGTAATCTCAGCACTGGGGAGGCTGAAACAGGAGGATCACTACGAGTGTGAACTGTGTAGTGACACCCTGTGTCCAGTAAATAAAGAAAAAAAGTGATCTGTAGGTTAATGTACCTGCAGGTCAGTCAACATATTATATTTATTGAGCTCCTTTGTCCATAAGTTAGCAGTGTAGGAAAAAATACAGTTGTAATGGAGATGAAAGCAGTTGGGCTGGAGTTGGCGTGTGTCAAGATTTGAGTCAGGAAAGCTCTTGATGGATGGGTTGAATGAATTCATAAGCTCATGTGTAATGGGATCTGGAGAAGGATTTGTTGTATAGGTATTTGGTTAGACTCCCAGTTTTAATTATTTCTTTATAATCAAGTGAATTTTTCACATCCATTTGTTGCAAAGAATTCTTTTTTTAATTTTTAATTTTTTATTTTCTTCGGTAGAACTGGGGATTGAACTCAAGCCCTTGTACTTGCCAAGGAAGTGCTTATTCTACTGAGCCATTTCCCTGGCCCCTTAATTTTTATTTTTTTAAAAATTTTTGGCTGGCTCAGCCCACCCTTAGTGCAAGGCTGGCGTGGCCTGTGATACTGGGGATAGAACCGCGGTCCCCTGCCTGCCTAAGTTTGCCTAAGCAGGTGCAGACCCCTGAGCTATCTCGCAGCCCTTGTTGCAAAGAATTCTTAATCACTCTGTGTGTCATATTTAGAGTATTCATGTATTACTGGTTGATAAAAAATAAAAATCACTAGTGGAGTCTTTTTTTAATTGTATTTAGTACAAGGTGTACAGGGTCTCACTATACAGATTAGACTCATAGTGATCCTCCTGTGTTCAGCCTCCCAAGAGTTGGGATTACAGGCACATGCCCCCATGCCCAGTTTCAGTTGCTGTGTCAGCGTGCCCGGGGGTGGGGCCAGTGAGGCAGGCTAGGGATTGAACCCTGGTCCCTGCATGCAGGCGCTTTAGTCTGCTGAGCTATCTGGCTGGCCCCACTAGGGGATTCTTGTTTTTGCTGTGTTTGTGACAAAAACTGTCTCCTGTGCACTAGGGTCATGAAGAAAAGAAATATAAAATGCTCTTATTTTTTAAAGGGCTCTAGCAAAAATGAAAGAAGGCTGGGTTTCATCCTAGCTTTGTGCCTTACTCTGACTTTGGACCGGTCAGTTAACTGAGAATATAGACCTAACTTGCTTCTGAAAAAAATAGTATTTCCGTTTGCTACTTTGGTGACTTTTGTCTGGGAGCATGCTTGCCATTTTAAGATATTACAGAAATATGTGAATTCTTAAAATCTAATAAAATTTATTTCAGGTTTATTTATTTTCTCTTATTTTCTTGGTAGCGGATACTCTGTTTTCAAGGAAGCTGAATGGGAAGTACAGACTGGAACGGCTTGTTCCCACTGCAGTGTATCAGCACATGAAGATGCATAAGCGCATTCTTGGACACTTGTCATCTGTGTACTGTGTAACTTTTGATCGAACTGGCAGACGGATATTTACTGTAAGTAATTTTTAAAATGTTACATGGAATTAAACATTGTTTATAGGTAAACTAAAAATCTTCAGTTTTCCTATTAATGGAAATTAAGGGAATTTAACATTGTAAATTTAGACTTTATCCAAGTCTGGAAAGTTGTAAAGGATTTGTAGCATAGCCACACTACATTGTGTATCTACAGCTTGAATAAGTGTAGTTCTCGATATTATAACAAATATGCAGCCTGACATTTTATAAAATACCATGCAGTAGCTTTAAACCAAGAGCATTTCTCAAGTGAATTAAGCAAATTATAGGAAATTACTAAGTGCAGTTTTTTGTATATGTAAAAAAAAACCCACTTGCTAATATGGGAAAATTCTCTGAATTGTAATGGAGAGAATAGTTTTTTTCTATTAATTTTATTGAGAAACAAATAGCAATGAGAGTTTCAAAACCAATCAGTAGGACAGTTTCAGTGATTAATACATTGCATATTATTGTCTTTGTAGTGCTGGGGAAAATAGTGATGAACAAGAAATATTAAAAAATTGTAAGGATATCTTACACTTTTTGTTCATGTTTTCCTTAACACTTTCTTTGAAATATTTGAAATGGTTTGAAGAGGATATTTGAGTTTGATATTACTGCTTTTCACTTGTTTGGCTTTGGTTCTTTCATACCAGGGAATAAGCCAAGCACTTCACAAATCCTCCCTTGTCGAATGCACAAGTAGAACATTTTTCAGCTTTCAGAAAATTATTAGGGGCCAGCCAGATAGCTCAGTGGATTAAAGTTTGTGCTTAGGCAGGTCCAGGGACCGAGGTTGATCCCTGGCATGCCATGGCCACTCCCTACTCCGGGCACACTGAGACAGCCCTGGAGACTGGGTGTGGTGGCATGCCCCTGTAATCCCAGCAATTGGGAGGCTGAAAACAGGAGGATTACTACAACTTCAGTCTGTGTAGTGAGACCCTGTAGACCCTGTACTAAATACATTTTTTTTTAAATGAAAGAAAACTACTTTTAGGATAAAGTATTTCAGTTTAAGTGCTATAGCTAATCACATTCATTAAAGGTAGTAACAGTTATTGTGTAATAACTAATATGCTAGTGTAATGACTTATTGTACTATATGGTATAACACACATGAGTAGACTTATTAAACACTGACTTGTGAGGCCGAAGGTACAGATTCATTCACAAACTTCTTTATTGCCTTAGGATTACTTTTTTAAAAGGGAAAATAGAAATTAAAATAGGAATTTTTATTTTATTTAGAGATCACAACTCTAGATTCCTGATCTTAGTAAATGCACTTAACAGCCAAGACTTATTTATATAGGTGCTCCTCCTTTACCCACACACCTGATTGTTAATTCACTAAGCAGCAGGATGTGGGAGAGAATTTTTAAATACTTGCTTGATTTAAATAAGTAGTAAGTTATTTAATGTAATCCATCAGGCATTTGCAGATCATTTCTTTAGTGTTTTCTCCTTTTGCCTTTCTTCATTCTCTATAAAACAAAAGTGAAACAGCCTAACCTTTCTGACAGATTTTACTTTCATAATGGAAAATGGGGAAATCTGTACCTGCTAAAGTGCTTGAAAGACCTACAATAGTAATGTACTCTAAAATAGTAATTTGGGGTTCCATCCCCAGTGTGCCATGCCGGCCCCACACCCAGGGCGAGCTGAGACGGCAGTTGAGATTGGGGATGGTGGCGCTTGCCCATAATCCCAGTGCTTGGGAGGCTGAAAACAGGATCACTGTGAGGTCAGTCCTTATAGTGAGACCCTGTAGGTCCTATACTAAATACATTTAAAAAGTAGTAATTAAATAATAACAGCCATTTTAATTTTATATAGGTGTGTTCAAATTCAGCTCTTTGAAACCCAAATCAAATTTGGCATATTTCATGTCTGAAATAATTCTTTTTTTTTTTTTGAAATAATTCTTGAAAGAGCAGTAATAAACCAAATTGACAAAGGGGCTTTCTATTGTATTTGTACTTTATTTAGATGACTATAGCTGTGGACATTTTTCACTGAGATTACAAAAAAATACATAACATCATTTTATATGTTAATAAAAGTTTCGTGTAGGAGTTCTTTTTCAAAAAAGTTAGGGATTCTAAATATTTGTTGTACTTTGTAAAGTATGGTGTATGTTTTGGTATGAATTGGATTCATAATCTACTAGAGTTTTTTGAAGTGAAGGAGTAGGAAGTAATGTGCTTGAGTTATCTCATTTTAATTGAATGCTGGGTACAGAGTTGGGCGAGCACTTGGCCCCAGTGGGTAGCAGCACAGTGCTGTCTTGGGGCTGCCCAGTCCATTACCTGTTCTCTAGGAATTTGTGTCAACACGTGGGCATACCCAGCTCACGCTGGTCGTGTGTGGTTGCGTTATAGTGCCAGCGATCAGGGGTCACAGTGGAGACCTCAGGGCCTACTGGGCCTGCACAGAGAGTATGTGTCATCCTTTTCTAAATATTTAATGCCTGTTCCTTGGGGGAATTTGATTGGGGAAGCAGGAATGGTATGTGTAAAGAGGAAGCGATGCTCTAATTATTTTCTTTTTTTATGTATTTGGTACAGGGTCTCAGTATGCAGCGTGGACTCATAGTGATCCTCCAGTCTCACTCTTCCCAGAGCTTGGGATTACAGGTGGTGCACCACCATGTCTAGTCTTGGTGGCCGGCTCAGTGTGCCCAGGGGCAGGACTGGCTCGGCATGTGGTGCCAGGGATAGAACCTCTAGTCCCTGCACTTGCCTAAGCAGGCGTTAGTCTGCTGAGCTATCTGGCCAGCCCTGGTTACTTTCTTTAGTTGAAGGTATATAAATATAAGGAAGAAAAGTTATAAAAATCTCATGTTCTTAGTAGTGGTCTGAAAGCTTAAGTATGTAGTAGAGTGTTGCTAATTGGGCCGATTATTTAATTTCCTGCTGGTGATTTACAGTTACATATTCTAAAATATTACCTTACAGTAAGAGAAAATGCAAAGTAAGAGCCTATTCTTTAAAAATTTTCTTCTGAGATAGCTTGGTGGTCTAAGCACCTGCCGGGCAAGTGGAAGGACCTGGGTTCAATCCCTGGTACCACATGCCATGCCAGTTACAGAACCCCAGGCGTGCCACGCCGACCCCTGAAACCAGGTGTGATCTGAGCGCTGAGGAGCCTGCAACAGGAGGATCGCCATGAGTGAGCTGCGGGGCGAGACCCTGTGCCAAATTAAAAGAAGAGTTCAACATTTCTTCTGTTTTTATGGTTATCACTTCAAGTGATAGGATACTTGTGCTTAGTGTTTGTATTACCTCACATGGTGGAATGGATTCTGGGTGATTCTCATTCAGTTAGAGATGCTAGATACTATATCTCCATCTATCTATCTGTCTATATCTATCTATCTATCTATGAAACACTAGATACTGAGTACTACTTTCAGATTTAATCTTAAAAATTGATAGTATAAAGCTTTAGGATTATAGGTTATATAGGGCTGGCCTAACAGCTCAGTGGATTAAAGTGCCTATAAGCAGGCACAGGGGCCCGGAGTTCTAGCCCCAGGACTGTTTGCTGGCCCCGCCCTGGGGTGCGCCGAGATGGCGATTGAGACTGGGTGTGGTGGTGCGTACCTGTAATCCTAGTTCTTGAGAGGCTGTAGACAGGCAGATCCCTACGAGTCTGATCTAGTAGTGAGACAACTCTTAAGCCAGAGATTGATTCCTAGGAAAAACTACTCCAAATTAGTATACTTTTAGTTCTGTATCATAAAGTAACAGGTATTATTAGTTGTCAGTGTATGTTGCAATTGTTTTGCATTTATGTTTTATGTTATTTGCAGAGATTATAAGTTGTACAAGATTCTAGGTAGAGATTACCTTGGACAGTAGGTAGGAGACCACTGTTAAATGTTAATTGTTGTCCTCACCATCATTACGGGTTGGTATGCAGGTCTTCTTTATAAGTGAATGATTTGATCATTAAAATCAAGAGCTTTATGCAGAATAAAATCCTACAAAGATACCACTTTTCATTGCTTAAAAATATTGGGGAGTGGATATAATGGGATTTCTTTAAATTTAGGGTTAAGATTTGAGCCTTAAGTTATAGCACCAATTCTGTCCGTATCCATTCTTGCGTCAAGGGCTCTGATGACTGCCTTGTGAAGATCTGGGCAACAGATGATGGGAGATTATTGGCTACATTAAGAGGACATGCTGCTGAAATCTCAGATATGGCTGTGAACTACGAAAATACCATGATTGCCGCTGGAAGTTGTGACAAAATGATTCGAGTCTGGTGTCTTCGGACCTGTGCACCTTTGGCTGTTCTTCAGGGCCACAGTGCATCTATTACATCTCTACAGGTAATTGATGTAATCCTTATTAAAAATTGCTGCTTATAATTTAAAGTAATTATTAAGTCGCTTTAGTAACTATATTAGGGATTCACTAAAGCAAAGAAACATTTCTGCTTTCTTTAAAATTATATGAGCTTTTAATATCATGATTGTCGTGATCTATTTTGGGTGTGTTTCTGTTGTTAGTTAATACCAGGATGATAAAAAGTCAGTTGTATTATTTGTACTGTATCACTCTTCTTGTAAAGATTTTTTTCCTGTCATTGTTTTTCAGTTCTCACCATTGTGCAGTGGCTCAAAGAGATATCTATCTTCTACTGGGGCAGATGGCACTATTTGTTTTTGGCTCTGGGATGCTGGAACCCTTAAAATAAAGTCAGTTGATATTTTATTTCATAAAATAAGTGTGTTTAATTTAATGTGTTGAAATTACAAAGGTAGTCAACAGGAATACTTTGACTTTCTCAAGCAAGTAATCTGCAGCTTCTTTTTGATTCTTCATTCCTTTTTGTGCTCCTCTTATGCTTCAAGGGAAGTGTTCCTACATTAATGTATTTCACTCATTTTTGTCCTAGCCCTTTAGTTCTTGAGGGTGTACCATTCTTATTTCCATTCCTGTTTACATGCTAGTTTTGTCTGCAGTAGCTTTTTTTGGTGTTGAGAACATAATCCTAGAGTTACAAATGCTGTTTTTCAGAGTAATTTTGTTATTCAGTCATCAAAACATTAGATTTTATTGTATATCTGAGGAAATTTAGGAAAAGTTTTGTTGAGGTTGATAAATGCATGTATACACCCCATAGTATATTTTGCAGTTGTGTCTTCACCTGTGTTAGAATCTTGCTGTATCAGAATGGGTTACCTGGGAAGTTAAACTGGCAAGACTGTAATTGTAACACTTGTTCTTCCATCCTGTGCTTTACATGCCAAAATCCTTAAAAGCAGATGAAGTGGCAAAAGGGCGTATGTAGTTGACCCATGCTTCCACCATTGGTAGGTCTTGGGATAGCCAAATACTGCATCTAGTGATGCCAAAGAATTGTAAATGGTCACTTCTGACACTGTGAGGAGAAAGTCATTCATAATAAAAGTCACATGTTAGTAGTTCTAGATTGTCATTCCAAGGTGTGCTGTTCACTGCAGTAGTGTTCACTGCAGTAGTGTTTAGTTGTTTCCATTGCAAGACGCGTGTCTCAAAGTACGTGTGCATAAACATTTCTGTAATTGATATATGGCACGTCTTCAGGAGCTCTGGCAGCTTCAGTAACCCAGTCAGGCTATTTTACTTGAAGAAAAGCTTGCGATCATTACTGTTCTTTGGACAGAACAGGTTGATTTCACCTAAAACACATTCTTAGTGTTTGTATAGATAGAAATATTAAAGAGAAATGTACATAATTTTCTGTTTTTTCATTTTTTTATCATAGGCCTTTCTGTTTTTAATTGCTACATTATAGTAGTTGTTCCATACTTTCCTCTGGGATTTTTTTCTATTTTTACACATTAAAGTTTGTTTCTAGGTATTTGCAGATAGTATGCTTTTCTATTTGCTGTTAAAATTATCCCTTGAAACCTTTTAGCTGGAATGAAATGCTAGGATACAGGCTTTTTTTCCATGTTTACACATGTTGTAACTGTCCCCCCAAATTGGTAACATACAACTTGTTACTGTGTTTATGTTACATGTTTTAATAATCAAAGGCAAAAATTGTATTGCATGGTAGGGCTTTTACATACTCTGATGGGGACATGGCTTCAGAAACCCAAATACCTGCACTAATGGAAAGAATCGATTTAACTTCAAAACTCAAATCTATTCATAAATTTCCTTTTATGCACTGTGTGTGTGTGTATGTGTGTGTCCGTCCATCCGTCCACCCGTCCATCTGTCCCTCCATCCGTCCACCCATCTACACAGAACTCACCCCAGTAAAGAGAAGGCTTCTAAGATGGGTAATCTAAATAGCTTGATGATTCTCAAAATAGCCCAGGAGATCTTTGGGTAGAAGAAAGTTGTCTGAGCATATTTAGTCTGGATGTAAAAGTAGAAATTCTAAAATATGTAGGTAATGATTTATAAACTTTCTTAAAGCATTTCAACTCGAGCTAATAGTAAGTTCTTTATATTTGTTATCTCATTGGTCCTTATAACCTGGTCAGATACAGTGACTGTCTTTTTTGTAAACAAGTGTAAATAAAAGGAAAAGTGATATACAAACCATTAACCAGTAATGGTAAAACCAGGGTTTGAGTACTGTCAGGACCCCTCTTCATCATTAGGTCCAACTAATGATTCTTGATTTCATTGATGGAATGCATAGAACTTACTGAACCAGATTAAAATATGTTAAAGGTAATGATTTTTAAATGTATTAGACACTGTACTGATCGCTTCCCATGGATTAAACTCATTTCCCCTAGCAATTGGGGGAAAGCTTCGTTGTTACTCTCACTTTTACAGAGGACACTGAGGCTCGTAGATGTTAAGTTGTCTAAGACACTGTATGTTAACCTGCTAGAGCACAGAGGGAAAACTTGAACAAGGAAGTCTGAGTTCTGGGTATTTTAAAATAGATCCTCAAACATGTATCTGAAATTAAACCTGGGCCAGAGAGATAGCTCAGCATAAGTGCCTGCCTGGCGAATGCAAGGTCCCAGTTTGATTTCTGATACTGCAAAGAAAAAGAAAAGAAAGAAGAGAGAGAGGGAGAAAAAGAATGAAAATAAACTTTACCTGCTTTTTTTTTCCTCCATAAAACTGTTTAAAAATAACAAGTCTGGGGCCGGGGAGATGGTTCAGTAGAATAACCGCTTGCCTAGCAAGTGCAAGGGCCTGAGTTCAATCCCCGGTTNAGAGAGAGAGAGAAAGAAAAAAAAAAAGGAATAGCTCCTGAGAGAAAAATAACAAGTCTGTGGGATTATTTGCATATTTTGGTAGTACTTTCTAACTACTGAAGTAATTCCTTGTCACTTGAAGGGTTCCACCCCCGCCTTCCCCGCAATTGGGATTGAACCTAAATTCTCAGTTGTGGTATCCAAGCCCTCTGCTTGGGGGCCTGCCCCTTAGCTCAGCTCTTTAAGTGGCTGCTTCAACCAAGCGGTCAGGCTCAGGTTGCTGTGGTTCCTTCCCCACAACACAAGCGAGCCAAACCTGCCCTGAAGGCATTCAGAGCAAAAAAAGAAAAAAAATCCAAGCCCTCTGCCATTGAGCCACATCCTCACCCCTTTCACCCCTTAGGAATGTTTTAATTTTAAGTTTTGTGGGGGTGGGTATTGGGAATCCCAACTCGGGACCAACTCGGGCTGTTGCAGATGTCAGTTTAAAGCAACTCACTGACAGATGTACCAATATTAAGAATTTTGAGCAAATTGGATTAAGTCTGTATAAGAAAAAACTATCCTATTGCTTAGAAATATTGTCTATATCTTTTTCCCTTAGCTATAATAAAACCAAAGTCCTCGGTGGATTGTGACATTAATGCAACGTATTTAGGCTTTTAAAGTCCTCATTACTTTTTTTTTACACATTTATTGATTTATTTATTGTGTGTGTGTGTGTGTGTGTGTGCGCGTGCGCGCGCGGCCAGCTCAGCCCACCAGGGGGTGGGCGGGCTGGCATGTGGTGCTGGGGTATCGCAACACGGTCCCTGTGCTTTGCAAAGCTTGTTCCAAGTAGGTGCTTTAGACCACTGCGCCATCTCGCCACCCCAATAGAAAGAGTCGGGATGGGGGCGCGAACCGGCGACCTCGCGCTCTAGAGCCCGATGCGGAAACTGCTGCGCTAGGTCGCCGCCTTCATTACTTTTGGATTTTCTCCCCTAACAATTTGAGAAAAACTAGGTCAGAAAGTAAGTAGGCTTCAAGTATAGTAAGAGTAATAGTAATGTGTACATATTGTTTATTGGAGATATTATCACGGTTACTGCAATTTTCTTTAATTTCTTTTTTTGGGAAGTCGGGTCAGCCTGCCCTGAGGGCAGGGTTGGCACGGCATGTGGTGCTGGGGATTGAACCACAGTCCCCTACACCTGCCTAAGCACGTGAAGACCTGCTCGGAGCTGTATCGCTGGCTCCCTGTAATTTTCTTTAATATTGTTGATTATAGCTAATATTCAGTTGTATTAATAGTTACAGTTGAATGTTAACTTGCTCTCTAGATCACTATTATGAATGAATTGTATAGCTGACATAACCAGCAGAGAGCCTTCAGATTTTCATTGTCAGAATGAGGCCATTTCAGAAGAACATTTTATTACATTATAAAGAGGAAGGTGAAGAATCTTAGTATCTAACAGTGAAAAAATTCAGTTATTGATGATGTGCATAAGCCACAGGTAGCACCTGCTTGGCTAATGCGTTCATGTTTAAAAATAACTTGTTTCCTTTATATTGTATATTGTACTTTATGAAAAATTGGGCTTAAAATTTGATTAGAAATGAATGTAACTAATATGTGACTTTCCTGTCCCATGCATGGTGTGACAGTACCTTTAGGGTTATCCTCTGTGCAGCAGACTGTTGTGTAGTGATAAAGACCTATGAAATACACCTCTTAGGGTTTCTGTAAGATCTGATCATGATGCATCCTGATTTTGACATTGCTTGTAGGAAAACCATGTGTTGCTTGTATAATCATGTCTTTGTGTGATTATTTTGTGTGTGTGTGATTATTTTTTTAAGCAACTTATTTTTGGAGTTTCTAGTCACTTCAGGATATTTTTGATTGTTTATTTTTGGTATTACAGCCCAAGACCTGCAAAATTTACAGAGCGTCCTCGACCTGGTGTACAAATGATCTGTTCTTCTTTTAGTGCTGGTAAGATTGTTTCTCCTCTAATTTTCCACCTGAAGTTATGCCTTGAAAGACTAGACTATTAGAGGGCCAGCCAGATAGCTCAGCTGATTAAAGTGCTGCTTAGGCAGACGCAGGGACCGGGGTTTGATCCCTGGAGTGCCATGCTGGCCCTGCCCCTGTGTTGAGACAGCGGTTGAGATTGGACATGGTGGCACATGCCTGTAATCCCAGTGCTTGAGAGGCTAAAAATAGGATCCTATGAGTCTGATCTACACAGTGAGACCCTGTACTAAATACATTAAGGAAAAGAAAAAAAAAAAAACTATTAGAGGCTGGGGACGGCTGAGGTGTCTAAGCACCTGCCTGGCAAGTGCAAAGACCCGTGTTCGATCCCAGGTACTGGTACTGCATGCTGTGCTGGCTCTGGAGCCCTGGGTGTGCTGTGCTAGCCACTGAAACTGCATGTGGTGGAGCACACCTGTAAGCCCAGTGCTGTGGAAACTGAAGCAGGAGGATCACTACCAGTCTGAGCTGTGTAGTGAAACCCTGTACCAAATATGTAAAAGATTTTTTAAAAAAGTTGTAGAGGGGCCCTGCCCATTAGCTCCGTTGTTTAAGTGACTGCTTAAACAAAGCAATCAGGATGCTGTGGTTC
>NDGN011541460.1:21190-39852 GCA_002564285.1 Tympanoctomys barrerae | reverse complement strand
AAAAAATCAGAGGCGTAGCACTCACACAATCTCCATGCCCTCCTCTGGCACAGGCTAAGGATGTTTATGAAGTAAAGACTCTGACCCCCTGCTGAGTCACTTATTTAAACTGCTAAACTTCTCCCAGTGGTACAATATGACAACCACTACAATCCACCCCTTGTCAACTTGGAAAGCAGACATCTTCCTTCCTTCCTTCCTTCCTTCCTTCCTTCCTTCCTTCCTTCCCTCTCTCCCTCCCTCCTGCCCCCCTCCCTCCTCCCTCTCTCTCTCCCTCCATTTCTCTCTCTCTCTCTCTCTCTCTCTCTCTCTCAATGTATTTAGTACAAGGTCAACAGGGTCCCACTACACAGGTCGGACTAGCAGTGATCCTCTGTTCAGACTCCCAAGCCCTGGGATTACAGGTGTGCACTACCATACCCAGTCTCAATTGCCATCTCAGTGCACCCTGGGGAGTGGGGCTGGCATAGTACTCTAGAGATCAAACCCCAGTCCTTGCATCTGCCTAAGGAGGTGCTTTACTCTGCTTGGCCCTTATGATACATTTCTTTAAACCATTCATAGATACAAAATACACATTCTTATTCTTAACATTTTACAACTTGAACATTATAACACAAGTTTAACAACCCTTAGAGCCAGTATTATGTCTATCAACATCATGTTACATTACAACCATAACATTCCGCCCCCGGTCCTTGAAAAACTCGTGCATATCCCTTTAGGAAAAAGGCATTTAGTCCTTCAGCAAGAGTTGCCAAAGTCCTAACAGTTTTAGCATTGCTAAAAAGTCCAAGTCCCAAGTGTCCTCTGAGATGTGAGGCAAACTCTTAGTTGCAAGGCCCTGTACAAATGAAAAGTAAGACACATTCAACATTCAATGACATAAGATAGACGTTTTCATTTCAAAAGTTACAAACATGGGACAACAAAGGACTGGGACCAAAGAAAGTCCAAAACTCATCAGGGAAAACATAAAGTCCTGTAATTCCATGTGAAACATCTGAAGGAATTTGTGAGTTCCAAGGAGCTTGAGTGACTCCACCCCAAGGCACATTTTGCGATTACAACTCTCAAAACTTTCCTCTCGGGCCTGCTTTGCTCCCTCCTTACAGCTTTCCTTAGATGAGTCACATTCCTGGTTTTTCCAAACTTCTGGGGTCTCCACTGTACCTTTGGTTTCAGACTCATAGATTCATATATTATCCTCTTAGGGGAACACTGTCTGGTCTCCCAAGCCTTCTGAAATTGGGGTGAATGCTGCTTTAAGCTGATAACTCTTGCATTCTGCATGTACCTAAAACCAGTACCACATGGATGATGCCAACATCTGCTGCCAGCTGGAGAAGTAGCCAGGTTTTCTTCTCTTTTGGCTGGAGGGGTAAAGTGCCTGGACCACTGGGCACTCTGCATGCAATTCTGAGGAATGAGTTTCCTGTGATGCCACCATTCTGGAATGTGATGCTCTTCAGCTTTCTCCTTAAAACAGGGTCTTTCACTTTTGCAGTTTTGAGGCTGCTTCTATGGTGCACTCTGGACATCGTTTATATTCTTGTCTCTTCTCAGCAATCCGTATCTCCTCAACTCTATCTTTGTATTCCACAGCTTTAGTAGAGCTTCTTTTCTGGCCAAATTTACATTTTATATCATTCTCCTGGGTTCTTTGCTCTCAATGCTCAACATAGATCTGGCTTAAAGCCCCCCACTGCCTCCACATTTGACTGCTTTCAAATTTCTCCTGCCAGATTAGTTCATCTGTCCTCCTTAATCTTAGCCTCTGGCAAAATCTCTAGACATGAACAAAATGCTGACATACTTACTACCAACCCAAAACACACATCATCCATAACATCCCACAGCCAATACAGTACTGCCCAGGAGACACCTCCTGAGCTTAGTTTTTATCAGCAGAATTTTTGTCAACCTTGTGGTCTCCTGAGCTCTGATGAGAATCTCCCAGACTGAATAGCCAAAGGCATTCCAGCATTACTCTTTTAGTCAACATCTCTGAACCTTTCCAAACTCTTCCCATAAGACATTCCCAAAGGTCAGGTATAGTCTGTCTTGGTTACTTTTCTGTAATCGCTGAGGCAAAAAAAAAATACCCCATCACACAAATTAAAAAGAGAAAGGTTTAGTTAAGTCACAATTCATGGGTGTTTCAATCCATAATCAGTTGGCTCCAAGGCAGGGTGGTATGGCACAGCGGCAACTCTTCAAGGCAGCAGAAAACAGCAAAAGCAACAAAACAGTGGGGCTAAAGCAAGCCTCTTTTCATCCCTTATATTATATGCCAGCTACCCACCCACACTACCTCCATGCCTTTCTCTTTCACAGGCCAAGAGTGTTTACAAAGTGAGGATACTCACCCTCTGATGAGCTACTTCCTTAACTTTTATACTTGTCAAATTGATACAATGTATCAACCATAACAGGCACTTTACCTGGTTTCCAAGTTTTCAATTGACATACGTAGTTTCTATGGTCCATGAATGCTCTATGGTCCATGAATGCCATAGTTTCTATGGTCCATGGCTGAGCATGATGAAAGGGATCCTTGGAAAATATATCCCTAGGACACATCCCTTTTTGATAGTGGGGCACAGGAACATTTTTCTCAAATGTAAAGTTAACATTTTATACCTTTGAACCTGTGATAGGTAGGGTCTGGCTTATTCCTGAAATATTCTCATATCATCTTTCTTTTTGTCTTCAAAGTACTTGGTCTTTGTAGTGGTGCAAATCAATTTAGGAACTACATCTTCTTTTGCCCCAAACTTTCTTTCTGGCCAAAATTTAAGCTTTCAATTTTTTTCTCAGCTTTCTGAAAAATCCAAGGACATGGACAAAAACAGTTTTTTTCCCCTCAAAAACTGTAATGTGTATTACCTCTCATCCAATTCCCAGTATAATCCTCATTCGCAAGTTAAACCTCTTGATCCTGGCCTATATGATCAGCATTTCTGTTATCAATATTCTGGTTTCTGAGCTCTGACTACAATTACTATCCAGGCTCTGCTTTGAACATTCTAGGGCTTCACTAGCCCTCATCTCTAAACCTTTCCAAGATCCTACACAAACCAGTTCCAAAGGCTTTTGAACTGCATGATCAGGTACTGTCATATTAATGGCCTCATATCCTTGTGACAGTTTTCTGTATTGGTCAGCTTTCTTGTTTCTGGGAAAAATCACCTCAAACTTGCAAGAGACTAGATATTTGATTTGCCTCCTAGTTTTAGAGAATTCAGTCCATTGTTGATGGCTCCACATCAGAGACATTATGGTGGTTGAAGTTGCTCACTTCGTGGTGGTTGAGAAGCAGGGAAAGACAGCAGTATCAGAGAAGAAGAGGCTAGGCACACCCACAAGTGTGCTTAATATCCTGAACTTCTTTCAAGTCAATCCAGTTGACAATCCAAGTTCACCGCTGTAGACTGCATATTAAAAAAAATAGTTGTATTATTGATAGTATGAATCTGTTCATTGGTTTTCTTTTTAATTAACCTGTTTCCTCTCATCCTTTCCAGGAAGTAAAATGTACATATAGATGAGAAAGGGTCTCATGATACTAAGAGTCTATATTTCAAGTGAAAAATACATATGGTAACATTCACTATAAGTCATCAATAATAATATTTTCTCAAAAAATCAGAGGTTAAGGAAGCAGTAGTGCATCTGATATCATGTCTTCCTGGCAAGTCTGATTTTATTTTTAGTTTTGGTCCCATTTCCCTAGAAATTAATAAAGGTGACATCACTGGAGTTTCTGGGATTGAATTTAGAGACTTATAGCTAGAGTCGGGTTGCCTGAAATTTAAATTTTCCTGGTAAGAAAGGCTGCAGTGAATTAAAGATCAAGTGGGGCTGGGGAAGCCTTCTACTGTTAGAGACTGAGAGGATATAACATATGGGGTAGATTCCAAGTTCCCAATAAGCGAGCAGATATTAAATCTTCAGGTAGAACAACACAGAGCATTATATGTATTCTGCTATGCCTTCATGACCCTGCTATTGCTATAAGGATAGTTACAACCCAGTGAGAGGAAAGCTCAGCTGTAAATATTTTAGGGAAAAAGTGGTTTTCTCTGGAGGATTTCTCCCTACCACATGACTAGAAGAAGGATATTTCCAGAAGAAAGACGCATCTCTGGACTACAGTTCTCACTGGGGTGTTACCCTTTAGGTATAATGTCAAGTAACAATGTCTGTGTTGTCATCAAGGTACCTAAATAGAAGTCTTTAGCCCCTTACAAACATCTTGCTTTGAAAAATTGTTCTCCTCACAAAGATGTTTCTTTGTAAATAAAGAAACTGTGAGTCATCTTGCTTCAGAACTGAGAGAAAAAAATTTGCTCCTGCTATAATTGAACAATAATTATTACTCTTTCCTCTGAGAGAGAGCTCAAGGAAATAAATAATTCCTAGCTATATAAGCCTTGGAGACTGTAGGCCAAGACTTGTATTGATTCACAGTATTTTTATCTCTTTCTTCCTCCCAAATAAAAAATAATCATAGTAATTATTTTTTAAAGTGATCTTTTCTTTAATCATTTAAAATTGCTATTTTCTCTCCTACTCAAATAGTACTTGCTTTAATGGTATTGGAAATGTATGGGTTGGGGTAGGGATAGAATGGCAACAGAAAACGTGCTCACTCCTTTTTTTGGAGTGGAACATCTCTAAAGTATACTGAAGTATACACTAAAGGTGACCTTGAACTTGAAGTGCAGTAGTGCTAGAAGAGTTGAGTAGGATACAAAGGCATAGGCTTTCAACTTCTGACTCATGTATGAATTTGGATGGCAACTAAATTTCTTAATGTTTTGTGATGTGTTCTACTAACTGTTCTTATTCTGAATTTATCCGTCTCACTGGTATAATATATGTTTCAAGTGAAAATGGCCATAAATCATGTTATCTTAAATTAGGGAATCTTAAGTTTGGAAATCTAAGGTTGGCAATATCCTGTAAAAAAGAAACTTAGCCCCAAATGTTTCACATTATTTGATTTCCTTAAGTGGCAAACAAAGCAAATCAATCCTTAAATTTCTTTCAAGAAATTTGAAATTAGTAATTGTTAGAATACAAAAAAGAAAATGGGGTCATCTGTAGTTTGTGTACCATTTTCAGCCTTTCCATTATAGGATAGAAATGAACTATGTCATGTTTAGGTAAAAAATGGAGTAAGTTCCCATTAAGTTATAGTAGATTTCAGTGGTGAAAATAGGTGTTCCAGAGGGCCACCCAACCTGCAAAAAAAAATCATAGCTTGGGGGTAATATTAGGTATCTAACTAATATCCTATGGATCAGGTAAGCTAGTGCAAGGCAAGTGCTTAGCATATTGCCTGGCACAGAATATGCCTGGCAAATGGCTTACAGAGCCACCTATAATAATTTTATAGAGAGTACATTGGTTATAGAGTACCTTGGTGACTCGAGTATACTCTGAGAGATCTTGAGAAATCTGCTGGTCTAAGCATTTCCCCTTTCAAAATTTCCCATTGTTTCTTTTTCATTTTTTCTTATTCAAAAGGCTTTCATTTCAAGAGAAGAGATGTCATTTGTCCTCCTGAGGGCAGGGGTTTTGCCTTTGCTCACCAAAGGATCCCAGTGCTTCCAGGTACTCTTGGCACAAAGTCATACTAGGGAAATGTGAGCCTAGTTGCTTTAGGTCAGCTGTGGTCTATATGGCACCATCTCTGAATGCTGTCAATGTTAAAGAGAAAGTTTTGTGCCAGTCATTTTCTGGACACATTTATCTTATACTCTGAATAACTACTGTGAACATAACAATGTGCAATGTGTTGATCAAAGTTATTGCCCTACAAGACTGTGTTGAAATTGTTTTGTTGGTATTGTTTACATTTTTTCTATTTATAATAAAAAATAAATCAAGTAATTGGAAAAATCTCTCAAGATGAATAAATGAACAAGTGCATGAGAGAGAAAAAAAGAAGCAACTAATTCCAAGGTAATGGCAAAATAATTTATTTTGCTTCTATGGCAATAGGTTTACATATGTATCTCCAAAGAAAGGAAAGGGATACTGTGGGAGCCTGAATTTTTGCATTCTCTTACAAATTTTGGTGTTAAAACCCTAATGTGAAAGTTTTGGGATAGGTCCTTTGGAAGGTAATTATGTGGTTAATGTCTGTGTAAGAAGATAGAGTCACCCTTCGTGCTCTCTGCCATGTGGGAAACAATAAGAATATACTCATTTGGCAAGAAGGAAATGAACTCTCCCAAGACAGTTTATTCCTGGAAGGCTGATCTTGGACTCTATAGTATTCAAAACTTTGAAAAACACACATTTGTGTGTTTATGCCACTGATCTATAGTTTCCTTATTATAAAAGTCTAAATATACCCACATTGTACAACGTCATTTCTTAAGATGCTAATTTCACCTACATTCTTTCACCTTTGGTGGGAACTCTTGTATACTTTCTAAATTTCTCAAACTGGGTTTTCTTCAACACTAATCTATCTCTTTCATGTAGTACTTAGAGGATAGAAGAGGATAAAAATGAGTTGCAAGTGCAAAAACAAAACTTTCAGCTTTCAATAAAGAGAGAGTTGAAAGTGTTATTACTGTTGGTTTTCATAACTGAATAGTTGATTGAATTAAGAAATTTTTAATATCTTTTAGATTTTCACTTAAGCAGTTACTGCCACATGTCAAAATTACTTAAAAATAATTTGCTATTTTTAAAGATCTAGTTTTGTCTATGTCATTTAGATATTTTATTTTTACTTAACATTTGTGTCTTGTGTCTTTTTGCCTTTTTAATAGCTATGTTAAGAGAATTAATTTCATGTACATTAATCATGATAGCATTTTAAACCACAGAAATAGTTATTCTTTTAAGAAAAATATATTTTGATTTCTAATAGCCTGCACACCCTGGTCATTCACTGAAGTCAGAATAATAGATATAACTAGAACATTTGTTTTGATGTAAGTTGCAAAAGAGAATCTCTAGTGGAGCTCTAGGCTCCAACATAATGAAGATTGTATGCATCATTTTTGCTCTTGAGCTATAGTGGTCTTTGAAGGCAGCTTCTAGGGCCATAGAGAAGAGCTGTATCATTCCAATTTGCCCAAGTGATCTCTGGTTATGTCTTAATTAGTGCAGAATAATTTCTTTATAAACTCTCTGTCACCATAAGTATAAACCAAATGAAATAAAGTTTCTAGGTAGAACTACCATAACCATAAATACAATTTCATATTTATTCACCATTTTCCATAGTCCACCTTTCAGCCAGAAATTCTGTGGTTAATTTTTACAGAAATTCTAACTCAGTAATTCAGGCACGAAAAGGAATTTACTGCACCACAGAATCAAACCTGAGTCAAAGAGTAGCTGAGTTTTGATTCAGAACAAATATTGGAATCTAGAGCACTCTACCTTGCTTTCCTATCTTTGTGTTTGTTTGTATATTTGGATCCCCTTTTCTGCTGTTGACAGAGTTCCAGGAGCTTTCTGGGGCTCACACTTGTCTAGGTGGTGATTAACAATTCTTAGTATGCCAGTATGCCTTATAATTTAGATCTACAATGCCCCTCAAACTCTCACATACTCAGAAACTGGACATTTCTTGGCGTTAAGTAATTTATTTAACTGAAATCATCTTACATTTGTTTCTGAAGTGACTTCCATTTATTTTGATGCATCTTTTCCCTATGGTGATTTATGGTATCTTCAAGCCAATATAAATATTTAAATATTTGGGTATATACCTACACAATAACTCAGCAATATCTTTCAGTAAGAAAAACACTGATGAGTAAAGACTAGACACCATTACTAGGTACAGTGAAAATCTTCTACAAGTATTTATGAAGTAAGAAGTCACCACATATCCATTCAACTAAGAAAAACACCCTTACAGCATAGGATGATTTTATTTTTACATAGGATGTAGAACACTTAAGCTGCCAGTTGGGTGCTGAATGGCCGAGCAACAGCCCCAGTTTAAGCCATGAATTCATAGGGAGCAGGTTCCAACAACTCAGATTTCTTCCTATTGGTCCTCACAAAGCATGCTTCTCTTGGAGGGATAGGCTGGCACTTCAGTTGAATATAGGTTCCTTTCTCTTTGGCTTCCTTCATTTTCTTATCATTTTCCTTGACATGTTTCAGGAAGCTATCATGACTTTTTGAGTGTTTAGTATGCTCAATATGCACATCAGTCCTCTTGGTAAGTATCTTACCCTTAACTTGCTTGTTTACAACAATGCCAACAGCATGCTGGGTAACGTTGTAGACTCTTTCTGTTTTGCCATGGTAACATTTGTGAGGCATTCCTTTTTGCACAGTACCCACTCTCTTAATGACTACAATATCACCCTTTTTGTAGATTTGCACATATGTGGCCAAAGGAACAACCCCATGTTTCTAAAAGGCCTGGAGAACACATACCCAGTTTCCCTCCTCTTGCCTTAAAATGTTAGTCATTTTAGTAAATTACTGGAAGCTGGTGGTTCAAGCTAAGAGGCAGAAACTAGACTTTCAGGAGGTGATTGGATCATGGAGTTTCTATCCCCCAACACTAGTTTCAATCACTGGTAGACTGACTTAGGTAGCTGAATGTGCTTTTAGGAGGCAGGCCCTGGTTAGAATAGGGAGATCACTGAGGCGAAGAGTAGAAGGATATCACTTTCTCTCTCTTCCTCCCCACCTCTATTTCCTCCCTCTCTTTCCGACCGCTTTCTCTGTTTCGTGGCTACCATAACATTGGAAATTTTCCTCCATGGAACCTTTATATAATCCCATTTTACCCTGGAGTAACCTTAGAATCAGCCTGCCACTGGATGAGCCTACTAAAGCTGGGAGCCAGACTACACCTCTTTTACAAGTGTGAGAAAGTAACTAAGACAGAATTTTATGATGAGAGTGAGGTCCTTCCCATAACCATGCCTGATCATGTGGTGTAGAGGCCTTTGGGATTAGTTTACAGGGGAAGTTTGGAAATGTTTACAGCTTCCAGACAGAGAAGACCTACCTAGATGCTAAAATCCAAACTTAATGGGAGAATGTGGTCAGAGGTCAGAAGACCAGAATGCTGATAGAAAAAAAAGCACTATAAAAGCCAGGTTCAGGAGGTTTCACTTAGGAGAAGGATTCCATTGACAGTTGGACTTGAAATCATGTGTATTATGCCATAGCGCATATTATGCTCTTTGCCCATGTTCTGAGACCTTGTGGAAGATGAACATTAATGAGAGTAGACTAAATAATGTGGTGGAAGAAATTTCAGTGCAAAACAATGTTCATGGTGTTGCATGGATACTTCTGGCTGCTGCTTTTCAGATTAACAGTGAGAATCAAGAAAAAAAATATTCATTTGTAAAGGTTGGAATTTTACCAGAAAGAGAGTGCCTGCAAATCTGTACCCTTGGGACCATGGTTGTTGGAAATATTAGTGTCAAAAATAAGCTATATACTTTGCATCATGACAATAGGAAAGATGTCTTGAAGGAATTTCAGGAATCAGCAAGATCTTACCTGTCACAGGCTCAAAGGTATAAAAAGGGAAAGATAAACTTGCATAAAATACAGTGCTTTGAAAAGAAAACTCTAGGGTGTGATACTTGAGAAGGGTCTCTTAGAGTATTGAGGCCCTCGGATTCAATTCACACTGCATAGGCATCTAAGCCTTTTTGAGGCCTCCACAGTCATGATCCAAGGGGGCTTGTGTACAATTTGAGCTGGTGGAATACCTTGGTGTCATGTAAGTGGTGTTGATTTTACAAGCATTCAGATGCAAGAAATCAGGGACAATTTCACTCAGATTTCAGAAGGTCTGAGATGGCAGGCAGAGTGCTTTTGAAAGGGAATTGTATAATACTAGAAGAGTAAAGCTAAAAGTAGAGGGGAGACCCCAAAGATAGGTGATTCCAGAACATTCAATGCCTGCTGAAGAAAGCTTCAGGTACTCAGCCAGAGCCCCCAGAGGGAGAGGATGTGAGGGCTTCAGCCAGCAGTGCTATAGGCTCAAGGTTGCCTAACCCATTTGGAGATCACATTTCAGTGCAACTAGCCTTAGGTGCTAGACAAGGAGGTACAGGATTTAGTATTTCTCCTGCTAGATTTTGGTTTTGCTTTGGTCCCATTCTTTTTTTATGCCCTTATTTTTTTTCCTTTATGGAATAAGAATGTTTACCCTATCCCATTGTATATCATTAGTGTTTCTGTTTGTTTCTCTTTCTTTTTTTCTTTGTGTCTTTTTTTTTTTTAAACAGGGACTCACAACATGAGTTCAGCTTATATCTCAGAGATTTTAAGCCTGGATTTGCAAGACTGCCAGATTGTTACTAACGTGGCAACTCAGCTTCATAAATACATTTTGCATATAACATTAGAATGTTACAGCTTAGGTCTAGAATGTCCAGCAAAACTCTCATGCAGTCAGATTTTGGAAAGTGATTGAGTCATGCGGTTCTGTACTCATTCACTAGTGTGTTTAGCAGCTGATTGTAGTGTTAGGAGATGGGGCATGGCAGCAGAGGCAGGTCAGTGGGGGTATGACCTGGAAAAATAAATATTCTTCCTCAGATTGCCTCTTCTTCCTGACCACTGTGATATGAAGTTTCCCTCTGCCAGTCTGTTCTACTGGGCCATTTCTGCATTGGCTCCAGCAAACCAGGGAATGAACTGATACTGTGGGCCAAAATAAACTTCTCTCTTTTCAGCTGTGGGGACTGGGTAGTGTGTCTCAGGGAGGAGTAACTAGGGTGGCCTGAGACCTTAGTTTCAGTGCATTCAGGGAAACCCTGGAATACTGGGGAAACCTACGTGGTTAATCACCAGAGAGGAAAGAGGCTCTTAATTGGAGCTGTAGTTCAGAAATACTCTAACTTGGTTTTGGTTAGGTCGTGTGTTCACCCTTGAGGATAAGTCCCAGTGGTTAGAGGGTGAGTACTGTGATTAAACCAGCTGAGATCAGGTGCTACTTGGAGAACACTAATCCGTGAGGCCAGGGGATAAATGGACTGACCTGATGATAACTTGCATTCATAGAGTTAACTGGGTGTAAGTACTGAGCAAGCCTAACAGGCACTAACCACTAGAGTTAGCCACAAAGTAATCATTCTATGAATTATTTTGTTTGTATAGATGGCAGCTAATTTCGAAGGCAGTGAGATCAGGAAGGGAAAACAATAAATCCCTCACACTTCTTTTCTGTTTAGCTCATTCTTTTTAATTCCGCATTTCATTTTGTTGCTTATTTTGTATTGTCTTTAAGAATGTTTCTGATCATTCTGTCTCTCATGCATCTTTCTCCCTTGAACTTTCATGACACTAATTTCTATTTTCCCCTTTTTATTACTCATATACTTTCATGTCTTTAAAAATACTACCTCTTTCTGAAGCTTTTTCTGTTTTTTTTTCCTCATTGAACGTCTTGATTATTGGGCAATATTCATCCAGTGTCTTACATCATGAATATGTTTTCTTCCCAATGTATGTGCATTTTTTCAGATGTGTATGCATGTTTGTTACACATAGAATACTGATAGCATTTATCTGCTTTTTAATTAAAATTAACACTTTGACATCTTTTTCTGTTACTTGGATGTGGGCATGATGACCATCGAGTACTTTTCTGACTGTACAGCATTCACCAAAAAGCCATCCTGGCATGATAACGAAGACAGAGTCTGTAGTACTTATTGCGAAGTCAAGTGAATGCGAAGCATCACCCAGGCTACGGGTAAAAACAGTGCAACTTTAAAAAGATTTCTAAAAGCTACTTATAAACATGTAAGCCAAATGAGAATTCTGAGAAGAGTTTTCATGTTAGACATTTTCAAGAATTAGAGTATTAAAGAAATATTTGTTGAAAAGTCACTTAGCGGGAAGCTTGTCTCCAATCTGCTTGCAACATTTTTAGTGCCCTATGAATTATTTTTAGATAACGCATTTTATTTTAAATCTAAAAATCAAGGGCTTTAAAATAGACTTGTGAAATTTAAGGATGGAAAAAAATAGTAAGATTGTCAATTATCAACTGTAAGTTTGGGACACTTCCCTTCTTAGTGCTACAACTTTGTTCTCTGTAGAGTGGTGGCCCTGGAGTGCGGTTAGAACATCCCAGGGTTATAATTTTCAACTCTAGAAATCTTTGGCTTTGTTTTTATTTTATTGTATTATTGGATGTGCATATCCATTGCAAATGGATCAAAACCTTTACAAAAATATTAAGGCCTGGGCACTGCAGGAACAGAAGAGGGCCTCCCACAGGATTCTCTGGGGGAAGTGAGGTCTGGGTTGACCTCACCTTGGATTCTGTGGAGGGCATGGAGGAGAGAAACACAGCTGCATCTCTTGGCTAGTGCCTCTTTTAGTGTGAACAAAACCCAAGAAACTTATCATGGGACAACAAAAGGATAGTTTACTTCAAATTTACTCGAGAGTCAAGGGCAGAAATATATTTTCTTATGATCCCAAGGACAGATATTCCCTTTTCTTCTGTGGCCCTACCACAGTTTTTAATGGATCTCTTGGCAGATATTTCCTCTGGTCCACTTGGCACAGAATTTGGGTGCAGAAGCTTCCTCGATATGCTTGTTTTATTCTGGGTAAACAAAAGGTTGCTTTTAATTTTAATTTTAATATAATACGGCAGTGAGTTGGGCCTGCTTGAGTCACATTGTTTATTCTCAATAGCTGATGGCTTGAGTGCTCTTTCAAATTTGTGATTTCACTTTGGAGTCATTTTGCATGCCATATTCAGACAGGAATGCAGTAAAATTAAAAATATTACAATGCCATTTTAGTGAAACAGAAAAGATAACAGATAAAGGTTAAACTAGAGAAATGTATAGACATAGGAGCTAATTGTGTATATTGTTGGCTTATTAGTATTTTTGTCTTAAAAATTTTGTTTTCCTACTCAATATAACTATAGGAGTCAGATAATAAATTTTCAGGACAAAAGGATCCCTATACTTTTGCCTCTGGCTTCAGCACCTGCCTGAACATGGGTGCTGTGTATCACCTTGCGTCTTTGCTTTAGGCGGGTCTCAGTCTGGACTCCTCTCCCCAGCACCTAGCCACCCTCATTTGTCTATACAACCTGCGCTGTGCCTCAGCTCAGCTGCTAGTGCAGCAAGAAGCACCCCTGCCTTGACTGACTCATCTTTCCCTAGAATGTTTTTTTTTTCCTTCTGCATTTAGGGCAGGGTGTACAGGGCATAAGGGTCTCACTGTATAAATTGGACTTGTAGTAATCCTCCTGTATACAGCCTCCCAAGTGCTGGGATTACAAACATGCACCACTATGCTCAGTCTCAATTCCTGTCTCAGCGGGTTCCTGGGGTACGGCCAGCATGGCAGCCCTGGGGATCGAATTCCCGGCCCCAGAGTCTACGAAATCAGGTGCTTTAATCCACTGAGCTATTTGGCTGGCCCTCTCTAGAATGTTTTGAATGACCATTGTGTTTCTTTGTCATTAACTGCCCACTTTATTAATGTCAACACTGAACTCCTGCAGGATAAAATCTGAATCTCAACGAAATACCTCAGCCAATACCAAAAGTGAGGATTGGGGTTTTCCAAGTGCTAAATATCCTATACTTATCTATAACAAAGATCAGGAAACCTTCACTGTAAAAGGCCAGTGAAGGTTTGTACACAGTTTAGGCTCTGTGAGCCATATAGTTCTGTCACAGCTACTCCCCTCTGCAGGCGGAGTGTGATAGCAGGCATGGAATACATAATAATTAAATAAAGCCGAGTGGACAAGACCATGTCCTAGTGTGACGTCCATCACAGCGATAGGTTCTGAGCCCGATTTGGCCCATAGCCAATAGTTTCCAGAATCTTCATATGTAATCCTGCACAGATTCTTTTCTTTTAAAATATAGTGGAGATTTTCATGTATGAAAATTCTTAAATTTTACTTATTCTCAGTGTCTGCTGTCTAGATAGTTCATGGGGCATCACTTTAAGCATCTTATCTTTTATTCTCCCAAGCAAAGATGACCTGCAAGGAGTACTGTGAGGTTTTCTTCCCAGGAATCTGCATGTCAGTTAATACTAAGGCCAGTTTCTTTTTTTGCTTTAGTGTGTGCTCCATCCCTCTGTCCCTCTCAGTTGTCTCTTAGTGCTCCATTCACTTCTGGTTGATCCTTGGGAATTTGCTCGCTTCCACCTTCCCTATGGTTATTTCCATGTTGACCTTATGAGAAAATAATAAACAAAAGCCTCTGTTCATTAGCCTTAGTGCCTTAGGCCACTGGAGACACAGGCTGTCTTGGGTGACAGATTTTACTAAAGCTTTAGGAGTAGCCAGAGAGAATTGCAATATAAGTAAAAAAAAAAAAACCAAATATTATGAAATTCCCAGTGAGTGGCAAAAAGATCATCCTCATGGGAGGGACGCATCACTGCATCTCAAGTCTGCCTTCATCCCTGTTATGGATTTTCTGTTAGCAAAGCCACTCACTGGGGCTCTGCTCTTCATTGGGATTTTCCATTTCCTGCCTCCTGGACAGATTACAGCAGAAATACCCCAGAGCCTGTGTTGTTCAGCCTGGACTGAAACGCACTTGGGCACGTTCATCCCTGGTCCTGTCTCTCTGTCATACTCAAGCTTTTGTTAATTATTAGCTTCTCTTGTGTCTGCCTAGGTGATGTCTCCACTGTCACTGATGTGCATCAGCCCTGCCTTCCGCACCTGGAATAGACTCTTTCTCACTGGCCTCCCTGCTGCAAGGCTGGACATTCCTGTCTCCTCGTCACTCCATGACCTGAGGGGCAGGTACTCCGCACTCGTGCTTACAGTTCCTCTGGTTGCCATTTCCCCCGCACAAGGCAGAATGGATTCCATAGCTTCTGTGAAAACCTTTTGAGAGCTGGCTCTCCTTCCCGTCTCCTGCCACAACAGAATTGGGCCCATCCTGCCTGCCACATATCAAGTAGCTCCCCATTCAGGAGAAATTTTCCTCCAGCCTCCTATATCTGCAAACACTTTTCTCATGGAAGCAGAGTTGGTCAATCTGCTGTCCACTCCAGTCTAACTAACATGTAGCAGAAAAGCCTTTAATGCTGGGGCCTGATGGGACGCTGAGGTGTTTCCATTAGCCATTCCTCCAGCCTCTTCACTCCTGCTGTTTTTACCCATTTCTTCTGTTTTTCTTTCTTTCCTTCCTTCATCACGATTTAGTTTCTCCCTGAACATTGTTGTATGGATTGAGAAGGAGTCTGAGAAACAGAACTGCTCAGGTTTGGTAAACTACACCTGAGATAATCAGGGGCACAAAGAAGAAGAGAGAAGTATCCGAGCAGCTATTTACATGGTAAGAGAAAATAAAGCTTAGCAAGGGCCAGAGAAGAAAGAGTGAGAACAGGGGCGAGCAGCAGTCATGGGACACGGGAGCTTCATACGGGAGATTAGAATGTGGACAACGTTGCCATCACGGAGTGGGAGGAGGGGCAACCAGTTCCACGTGGCGTGGAAAGAAGTGCTCTGTATTTAGTGAGTCAGTGGTGTCAAATGCATTTGAGATATTAGTGGAAGAATGTTTGGGGGTAAGACAGAAACCTGAATCAAATGGAAGCTTGTATAGTAAACATGTGTATGTGGAGTTCAGTTTCCTACACTTAGCCATAGCAGAGAAATGTTTTCCTTTTTATTTTTAAATGTACTTAAGCTCAATTGTTAACTCAATAATGGTGAGCAAATTTTTCCTCCTGGCTCACTAAGTATCACACATAATTCAAGGTTCTGTACACTGAAGATGGTACATCAGGGTAAGTAGGAGAGAGTTTGCATCAAATCTCTAAAACTATAATATGCTCCATTTTCATAGACTTTCGAATGAGGACTCTACAACGTACCTATTGTTGAGCTTATTGCGGCTTTGACTAGAGATAAAAGAAAACTCCCAAACTTACATCTGCTGTGTTAGCTGTGCTAATTGAATTTATATGTGAATGTATCTAACTTCTATTTTTAATAATTTGTAATAGCGTATGGAGTAGCTCATACGTTGTATATATATCACATTTATTTTATATAACAGAACACAGAATAAACTGACCTGTTCATTCTCTCTCAAGTTTTGTATGAAGCACAGAGTGGTCTAGTCTTAACTGAACTGAACAGATCATTGCTACATATGGTAGAAACATGAAAAATAATTCAGGAATTTCCCCTCCTGTTCATCAGTGCAGTGGCCCTTGGTCCTTGTATTCACAGACCCCATCGCAAGGCCAATGCCACAATTCTGGACTGTATGCTGTTCAGCGTGACTCAGTTACACTTCTCCAATTAAAAAGAGGTTTAAAATGATGTGGAAATAATCTTCTGTCCTAGGAAACTGTCCGTGGAGGAGACGGCCCAAGAGTGTTTCCATTACTATCTTGTGCTGAGGAGGTTTCTACCTGAGGTTGAGTATCTCCTGCTGAGCTTTCTCCTTTCTACTCAGCTCATGTTTGCTTGAGGCTGGGAGAGTGGAGAGGGGCCTGAGGCAAAGGAAGCTGGGGGTAATGGAGTGTGGGGCTCCTCCTGCTGTGTTTTTTCCCATTTACTTGTGGAATGGTACCTGGAATCTTAAATAGCTTTTTTAATCAGAATGACTCCAAGTGCTTTCTAAGTAGCTGCATTATCCTTCTTGCATAAACAGAGGAGGGCAGACAGGTAAGTGACTGGCCCAAGGTCACAGAGATGGCAAAAGAGCTGAAAGGAGTCCCTAGAAAGCCCTCAGGCCCACACCCACTCCCAGGGGTTATCCCAGTTGGATGTACTGAGCTCTGTTGTGTAAGGTGCAGCACAGCACCTTACAGACCCTCTGGCTTTGGTTTTCTTTATTTTACAAATCAATAACAGGAAAGTTTTTCTCTGAGATTTGTCATACCAATATATTTCTATGTCATAGTTGCAGATGTATCAAGCTCTTCACTTTTGAAATGGTGAATTGGTCAGAACTCAGTGGAGATTTACCTCTGTTCTGATTTTGAGAGAGAGTATTCAAGTCAGTGTCTCTTTTGGCTTGTATCTAGCTAGATATCTCCACAAAGCCTTATGTAGTCATAGGTGGAGCTTTTCAGAAGTGGCTGGATTTGGGGTGTGTGATGTTGGGATCAAAGATGATGCTGGAGTTGATTCATGGTGGGATGCTAAGATTAGGGCCCCACCTTGGGGGAACCTGATACTCACTATAAGGGACTGTGTTCTGGAAATAAGGGAGAGAAAGAAGATCACATGTGCTTGTCACTTGCTGCTTGCTGCAATCTGTGATGTCCCTCTGTCATGCCTCCCTGCCTTGGAGCCAGCCAACTGTGAATGGAAACCTCTACCAAATGTGACCCAAGCAAACCTTTCCTCATTTAACTCTGGGTGTTGGGTATTTTGTCTGAACAAAGAGAAAAGGAGCTAAGATAACGGCAGCTCTAATTAAGGAGAAACCAATCTTACTTGTTTTGACCCTTGGTGTCCACCGTAGAGACGAGTGTATTCAGTCAAGTGTCCCCCCACCCCCCGTGGGAGGGCTGCTTCACATTCTGTTGATCACAGAGGTTTTATGCATTTGGTAATTCTTTTAAATATATACTATATTTCAGGCCAGTGGTAGATATTTTTGAAATACAGAAATGAATAAAATATAATTGTGTTCTCCATGCATTTAAACCCAGAAGAAAACACCATAAACTTCTCAGTACAGCCCACAGGAAAAATTAATGGCAGTAAAAAATGTTGAAGCCTGAGGATGAAGAGAATGCTCATTTAAAAAGAGCATAGAATTTAGGAATCAAGACATTTGGGTTTGGATTCTGACTGTGCCCTTATTTGGAAAGTAGGAATACATTGCGGCTTTTAGATGCCCTACAGCTGGGCTTTGTCATCTGTGAAGTAAAACTAGTATTTTATTTTACAGAATTAAATGAACATCTTAATGTGAAACACTTTATATTAAAATATATGTGTATAAAGGCTTATTGAACATCACATCTATATCCACCCCTGAGCCTCAAAAGACCCATATGCATCCCTTTGTGCAAATACATGTGGCTTATTTAAGAGATGCTGAAGTCTTAACGGTTTCAGCACTCCTGAAAAATCCAAGTCTAAAGTCTCTTCTGAAATGGAAGATGAACCCTTAGCAGCAAGCCTCTGTGGATATGAAGAGAAAGTCACGCATTTCTATTGCACAAGTAAACAAACATTCTCATTCCAAAACACAGAACAATCTGGAGTTGAAAAATAAATAGAATTTATTAAAGGTCATAAATTTGTCCTGAACTAAGTGCCCAAAATACAAATTTCTTCATTTCTATTAGAGTAATTTTATTGTGATGAGAATTCCCAACCACTGTTAAATACTGTTTGATATGCTCTACTCTATCTCAAAATATACTCTTATATTTTTCAGATGTCCCTTCACACTTATGGCAAAAACTTTATTTTTATCCTCTCTATTAAGTGCCTAACAAAATACAAAGATTAATCCATGGCCATGACCTGCTAATTATGCCAGAGAGCTAGCATCAGGAAGAGTCAAGTAGTGGAGCTACTGTGCTGGTAAGGCGAAACCAACTGTTTTCATGACACATTTTAAAGCTCAGTTCATCTTACCCAACAGATCAGACACAGATCAGACTCAGAGTGAATCTCCTGTTTTCAGCCTCCCAAGCACTGGGATGACAGG